>CM010618.1:8336380-8445176 GCA_003430845.1 Xanthoceras sorbifolium
TATTTTTAATATTAGAAAAGTTTTTTTAGCTTCTCTAAGAAGCTCTTTTAAACTCTTTTAAAAGAATTAACGTAATCTTGGAAAGCGTATTGCAATATGGCAATGTCCTATTAATAAACAAGATGAGTTTCGAAGAGCTTATATCGATATAGGACTGTGTCAATCTATTTTCGACTATCCATGATCGGAAAGTGGGAATCAAAGTCATCAGTTTCAATGTTCTTGGTTCACAAAATTTTCATGGCTTGAGTACTCCATAAAAAATGATCGTGCATATTGTTTTTCATGTTATCTTTTGTAACCATTGGAAGAGAGTTAACTGTGAAGACAATTGTTCATTGGAAAAACATGAAGGGAGAGATGATCACCGTTCACTACACAACATTGCTATGCAGCGATGGACAAATTTAAAAGGCTCATCTTTGCATATTGACAAAAGAATAAATAAACTGTAACACCCCCCGACCCGATCCGGCCGGACCGACCCGGGGAGCGCTACACGGACTTTCAAAACTTTTTCAAAACTTCATTTTACATTTCAAATCATTGTGAGCCCATAAAAATAATTAAACTATTTACGAAAATTCGGCAGAGTACCGTTTGTTTTTCGGACTTTCCAAAACCTGCTTTTACACAAATCAAATTACTACATTTTCACAAACACTTCTATAACAATTTCAATCAGTTGCGCACTCTGCCGTTTAGTGCGACTTTCACAGATAGTTTATAAAATAAAATAAATCGAACTTAAACATTTACAATCATTTTGATAATAAAATACATAAGTCATAAACTAGTTTAATTACAAAACATTTACAAAACACTATTACAAATTCCCTGTATATGCATGCTTTCAGAATATATATCCACCTAACAAAAATATAGCTACCCAACTGTACAATCTCTGTGACTCGGTCTGCCCAACTGCTCTTCCTTCAGTCTTAACTTCCTCCGGATTCCTGGTACCTACGCGTTAGACACAAAACTAACGCGCTAAGCATAAAGCTTAGTGGGTGTACTAAAAACTCAATTTAATAACTCACAATATAATTGTTCTTTAAAGAAGCAATAAACCACAATATGATTTTCATTTCTAAATCACTTTCAAAACAATTAATTTAATAATGAAACCAACATATGAATTCGATCCATCAAATCATTCAGTTCAGTTTCAATTCAATCATTTCTGGCCCACTAGAATACTAAAACATATACGGACTGGAATATGGGTCAAGCTCCCAACCCCCAAGACGAATCCTGAGGAGGTACGTGTCTCCCAACTCTAGGACCGTGGGTACGGAACCTAGAGAGGTACATAGCTCCCTATCCCAGAAACGAATCCTTGGGAAGGTACATTAACTCCCACCCCCGGGACGAATCCTGAGGAGGTACGTATCTCCCAGCCTCTGGACGAATCCAAGAGGAGGTACATCAGTATCATCAATATCAATCAATCAGTAGCGGCGCAGTACTGCTCAATAAAAACCCAGCTGGTATACAACCTCCTATATCCAAATCTATGTCTACGTATCCTAGGGCCGTTTTGATAAACGATTTTCACAATCAGTTACAAATCAATATCTACTCAGTCAATCTAAAATTTTACACGATATTCTTCAAACGCATCAACAATAGCATATAAATATCAAAATCAACTATTTAATACGAATCGAAATATTCGAACCACAAACAAATACGATCTAGTATAAAATCTTCCGAAATCAACCATAAGTATATCAATCATCAATTTTTACACATCGAAAATCGATATCGAAACATTTAACGAAATCGAAATCGAAAACATTTAACGAAATCAAAATCGAAAATATTTAACGAAATCGAAATCGAAAACATTTAACGAAATCGAAATCGAAACGAAAACAAGAACGAAAACGAAAACATAACGTAAACGATAACGAAATGCTTTTCGTAAGATTCCGAAAACAAAAGTACCACAACCTCGGTACCGTTTTTCGTTCGAGAAATCGCGGTTCCACGATCTCTTTTTCCTTCCTTTCCTTTTCTCTTCACCTACACCTTTTCTTTCTCTTCTCTTTCCTTCTTCTTTTTTCCTCTTCTTCTTCTTTCTTCTTCTTTCTCTCCTCTCTTTTCTCTCCTTTTTCTCTCTTTTTCTCGGCTCTTTCTCTCTCTTTCTCTTGCTGTTCTGTTTTCTCGCTTCTGCGAGAAACTTCTTCTTTTTTTTATATTTTTTTTCGCTACCGCGACCGCCGTCGCGACCTGTGGTCCGCGGCACCAGGTCGCGATGCTCACTGGAGTGCGCGCACCGCCTTCCTCGCGAGCGCGTCTTGGTCGCGCGAGTGGTCGCGTTGCTCTCTGCCCGTTTTGACAATTTCATCGCGAGCAGTCCATCGCGACCTGTGGTCGCGGTGGCTGGTCGCGACTGCTCACTGCCAGGTTTTGCCATTTTCATCGCGAGCAAGCCATCGCGACCTGTGGTCGCGGTGACTGGTCGCGATGCGCACTGCCCGAAATTGCGTTTTTCACCGCGAGCGAGCCATCGCGACCTGTGGTCGCGGTGACCAGGTCGCGATGCTCTCTGGTTCAGTTTTTCAATTTTCAATTTTTTTTTCATTTTTTTCACTATTCAATCCGGTCCGCTGGAAATCATAAAATAAACATACATTTAATTACATTTACACCCCCTCAAATAGTAAAAAATTCATTTTCACATATTTCATATATATCAAAAATTTATTACCCGAAATCCGGGATGTTACATAAACAATCATCACAAGTTGTTATGCAGAATCGATTACTTCTCAAAACTTCAATAGAAACTGTAAAGTGATTACTATTGCAAGGATGTGCCTTTAGAGGTGATGAATCCATTAATTCTATTAACAGTATAAACTTCATTGAATTGATGAAGTTGTAGGAAAGAGTGAACAAAGATATTGCTGGAGTTGTCTTGGATAATGCTGCTCAAAATGTCAAGTATACATCACTGATGATTCAACAGGAGTTACTGAGATTCTTACTGACTGTGTTCGGGAGGAAATTGGGAATGTCAAATTTTGTATTCTTATTGATGAATCAGTTAATCAATCCAATAAGGAACAAATGACTATTATCTTGAGATATGTCAATGTCGATGAATTTATTCGGGAACGATTTTTTAAAATTGTGTGTCGATGAAACAAATGCTTCAACTTTGTACACGTGAATTTAATTTTTAGGTACACGACATTTAATATTTGTCTACTTCATTTATTTTGTTACGTCGTATCAAGTTATTATGACATTGAATGAGACTTGATCGGATATGATAAATCCAATCATTCAAAAAATTAGAGTGAAGTTTTTAGGTACACGATATTGACATTTACCTACTTCGTTTGTTAAATTACTCTTCAGATTATTATCCTTTGATATTTGATATTTGCTTTGTACCCTATAAATTTGCATGCTTCAATAAAATAGCACAGACTGATAACTAGAGATTTTCTGAGCTTAGGATTAATGGCTTCTTCTACTTGCGTTACAGCAATCCCTGTTTCTTCTTTCACTGGCATCCAACGCCCTAGACTTGTACAACAAGCAACAACAAGTAGCAGAATCAGAGTACACAAGCCAATCCAATGCGTTTCTACCCCCAAACTTGAAAGTGAAACAATTTTTAGAAGATCAGCCAACTACCAACCGTCCATTTGGGACCATGATTATTTGCAGTCATTAAATAGTGTCTATACGGTAACCATGATCGTCTGTTTCTTTCTCTGAATTTTCTTCCATTGTTCAGCAATATTTCAATTTTTTCAGTTTGGTAACATCAATTTTGCAGGGAGAAGTATACACAAGACGAGCAGAATTGGTTTGCAAGAAAAGGTTGAAGGCCATGATTGGCAATGTAAGCGAGCCATTGGATCAACTCGAATTGATTGATACCTTGCAAAGGCTTGGATTGGCCTATCACTTTGAAACTGAGATAAAGAAAACGTTACAAAAAGTCTATAACAATAGAGACGATAGATGGAAGAAACAAAATTTGTATGCTACCTCTTTAGAATTTAGACTTCTCAGACAACACGGTTATGATGTTTCTCAAGGTACGTAGATGAATATATATCTTTTTAATTATCTAATTTTAGTCTATAATAAATTATAAGTTGTTCATTGCTTAATTGTAGAGGTTTTTACAAGTTTTAAGGATAAAAGGAACAGTTTCAAGGCATGTCTTTGTGACGATGTAAAGGGAATGCTGAGCTTGTATGAAGCCTCATACTATGGCTTTGAAGGGGAGAGCATCATGGAAGAGGCCTGGCAGTTCACAACTGAACATCTTAAAACCTAAAATAGATACGGAATCGAACCTTGCCATGGAAGTTAAGCATGCCTTGGAGCTTCCTCTGCATTGGAGGGCACCTAGATTAGAGACCAGGTGGTTCATTGATGCATATGAGAGAAGAGAAGACATGAACCACATTTTACTCGAATTTGCTAAGTTGGACTTCAACATTGTGCAAGGGTTTTACCAACAGGAACTTAAAGAAGTTTCAAGGTAAATTAACTCCTCGTTCCATGATAAATTTCTTTGACTTCAAAAGGGCGTTAGTGTCATGTTGATTTGTTCTATATTGTTGTAAATAGTGGTGGCAGCAGTATGATCTTGGAGAGAAACTGAGCTTCGCCAGGAACAGGTTGGTAGTGACATTCTTGTGGACTATGGGAACAGCTTTCGAGCCTCGGTATGGATCCTGGAGGATACGAAATACAAAGATCAATTCTCTAATTACAGTGATTGATGATATTTATGATGTGTATGGTACCTTGGAGGAACTCGAACTCTTCACTGATGTTGTTGACAGGTTTGTTGGAAAATGTTTCATGCTAACACTTCAAAGGTACAACTTATAACTAAGAGATATGTTTTAACTTCTTTTCTTTTGTTTTAATCAGGTGGGACATTAAGGCAATGAAAGAACTTCCAAACTATATGAAAATATGTTTTCTTACACTTTTTAACTTTGTTAATGAAATGGCTTATGACATTCTCAAAGAACAAGGGTTTGATGTCGTATTGAATCTAAAAAACTCAGTAAGATATTTGTAATCTATTCTCCTACTTTTAATTACTTGTTTAACTTATATAAGTTAGTGCTCACACGCTTTTCATAATTACAATTTTTGCAGTGGGTAGGTTTACTACAAGCCTACCTGGTGGAGGCTAAATGGCTTCACAGTGGATACAAACCAACAATGGAAGAATACATGATAAATGCATTGAAATCAATAGCAACCCCTATGATGAATGTTAATGCATACTTGTCTGCAGCAAATCCAATAATAGAGAAGGAATTGGAATATCTAGAAAGCACTCCTGATTTATTACAGTATTCGTCCAAGATTGGCAGACTCCAAAATGATTTAGCAACTTCATCGGTATAATATATAATTAAACTGTTATTTTCTTTCTATTATAAAAATTAAATTTCTAAATTCTTCGTGGGGTTTTTTTTTTTTTTAATGTAATACAGTATGAGTTAAAGAGAGGTGATATTCCAAAATCAGTCCAATGTTTCATGAATGAAACCGGTGCATCTGAAGAATTCACCCGTCAATACATTAAGGATCAAATAAGGCAGTTATGGAAGAAGGTGAATGTGTATAGAGCAGCAGATTCTACTCTATCTGAAACTACTATTCAGTTGATGTTGAATCTCGTGAGAATGTTTCATTGTGTATATCTACATGGAGATGGACATGCTGTTCAAGAAGAGACAAAGAATTTAGCATCGCCATTGCTTTTTGAGCCCATCCCCTTATAAAGAAGAAACACATCTTGTCAGTGGGGTTTTGTTTAATTTTGTAACCAAAAAAAAATAATATAAAGAAAACGTTTCAAGCATATATGTTCAATGAAATAGACGTACCACTATTTGTTTTTGTAATTTTTTTCTTTTTAATCCCTTAACCTACCACTTGCGTGACTATCCATTTGATGGCTGTTGAGACCATAATTGCTGGTTCTACTTCTACATGCCTAGTTCTGTTAAATTAATCAGTATAATTCAAAAACCTAGCAAGTTTATCCTAATCAAAACTACACTAAACCAGGTTAATTACTATACAATCACCGGCTCTTATATTAATCAGTAGATAGCAGACTCATTGTCCATGGTAAATACTCATCTATAAAGAGCACTCTCCATGGCCCATTGTAGGAGGCTCTTATATTAATCAATAGATAGCAACCGCTTTCCTCTTGTGGGCCAAAACTTCTTGACGTAGAGAGGTCTGGTTATCAGAGGTAGAAGCCTGTGTGAAGATAAGTGAACCTAAATCAGATCAACCTAAGGTGCAGCAGCTACAGCATGCTAAATCAGTCTACATCACTCAGATCTCTCAGCTAACCAACTGTAACCAACTAATTAGAAGTTCAACAGATTGTGCTCATGTGACAGTGCCTAGGTTACAGTCAAAGCAAAAACTACAGAGCAATCAATATTGTACTATATTAAGAAATGAAATAGCTAGATATTAGGAGTCCTTTGAGGTTTGTGTACACAAAAAATTAATATATATTAAAACATTATTTGTGTCCGTGACTTTTGGAAACCTTGTACATACCATGGTTAGATATTATGAGACCTTCAACGTTTAATATTATATAAAATAAGCAATTACACACCACCTATACGAGGTTTATCTTTTATTTGTATATATAATTTTATGATTAACTAACATAAAGTTCTATTATCATTAATCATCTCTAATTAGATTCAACACGCTAAGCATAATACTTAATGGGTATACCCAAAAAGTCAAATGTAAAAATAATACAATAACTTTTCAAATATGCAAACTAACATTTAATATCAAAATATAGGGCCTATGTAAATCGAATATAGCAAATAACATTTCGAATATAGAAGTCCATCGGAAAACTGAAACAAATATCTAGTCATGGCCAAGGTTCCGGAACCGGCGGTTTCGGTTCAATATTTTAAGCAACCGGAACCGGGGAGGATCGATTCTTGATATCTTTCTTCTATATTAATATCTCTTATCTCTCAACCAGAACCATATACTTTGAAAAAAAAAAAAAGGACAACAGATGATCAGGACACAAATGTTTTATACTAAATGCTCCCATGTTCTGTGATCCCCATTCATTTTCTTATTTTCTGCAAAGTGAAATGTTTGACATCCAAAATCTTTCATAAATAATCTTTGAACATGAAATCGTTGTGAAATCAATATCTTTCTCTTTTGTTTTATTTTTTTTCTTTTTTTTTGGGTGAAAATTTCGATCGATCTTCTTGCACACAGCTTATTTATCAATGAGATATCTTCCATCATTTTATAGTGTATTTGACATGACTTTTCTACTAGTTAAAAGAAATTTTTTTTTTTTTTTTTTTTATGTTACAAATTCTTTTTAGTTGTTTGGTATCAACTTAGAAAGAGCTTTTTTTTAATATTAGAAAAGTTTTTTTAGCTTCTCTAAGAAGCTCTTTTAAACTCTTTTAAAAGAATTAATGTCTCAAATACCCTTATTATATTTTATATATTCTAAGATATTTCATTTAAATAAAAATCTATGTTTTGTTTCTTAAACACTTTCATGTAATTTCTCAAACCATCTATCAATTTTAAAATACTTATTTATTTGACAACCCAATAACAATAAACATTTTATTAAAAGTTCTATTTTGTAAAAACTCTACCTAAAAAAAAATCTACTTGTAAAAATTCTACTTGAAAAGTTACCCTAAACATGCCGACGAAACAAAATACAAAAATTAGAGTGGGTTAAATTAACTTAAATTTTTTTTTTTAACTTAAACCTAGACTTAAACAAAATTCAACCATATATCAATCCCTCTAATATAGTATATGACTAAGTATGATATGATATGTGATTGTCCAAACCCTAGGATCAGAGGAAATAGATAGTTGAATATTAGTGTAAGTCTATATTTAGCTTTTTCAAAAAAAAAAAAATTACTGAGAGAAGGCAGGAAAATACATTGATTCTTCATTGAAATGCATATTGATTCTTCATTGAAAATTCATTTATGCTTTTTGTCTTTAATGATTCAAAACCAAAATCTTTAGGGAAAATTTGTAATTTTTTTCTATAATACATATATATAATCCTTAGTTTTAAAAATATTTTATTATAAGAAAAATTGCATTCAGGTACCCCGAGTTCCTGACTTTTTGGTTAGCCAAACAAGAGGTTTAAATGATGAAAAAATTACCCTTAAGTTAACTCGTGTTCACCGTTAAACTTAATGACGATGTTAACGGAGGAGATGATGAAGTTGAATATGCTCCAGGTTTGAGCCATATGTGAGAGAAAAACACAAGTAAATATGCATGAAATCTATGAAATAGGGGCCATTGGGCCTTTGCGGCTCAATTTTGTTCATGGACTTACTTTTAAAAATTGAAGTTCAGTCAAAGGAGCCATTGCCCATATATTCATGGACTTGTTTAGAATTGAAGTCCAGTCGAAGGAGCCATTGCCAATTTTTCATGGACTCATGGTTGCATGTTTTGTATATTTCATGGATTAATTGTGCGTTTATACACAATTGTGAGATAATTATATTTGTATCTAGATTTTGGGCTTTAAGGAGCATATGAGGCTCCTCCAACTAAGGGTGGGTACAAAATCGTAACTGAACTAAATTTATTCGGATTCAAACCGAAAAGTATAATTATGTACGGTTCACCCACTTAATTCGGTTCAAATCAATTTGAACCGAAAACCATGATATAAAAGCTTAAAAAAAAAAAAACATAATCTTATATTTCGGAGCTATTTATTATGTTTAATTTATGTGATTTAGTTAAAAATGCAAATCGAAATTTTAGAATATTACTATTTATTAGTTATGATTTATTTTATTTGAATTTAGATTTTTTAGATGAAAATCAACAGCTTTAAAGACTACAACCAACAATTATGGTCCAAAATTAGTATTCAAAACTCATTAAATTAAATACATGTAAAAAATTCATTAGGCCCACAATAGAACCAAAATCAACATGAATTGAACCGAATTAATTCATTTCAGTTCAATTTGGTTTCAATTTTTCAAAATCGAAATTTTTTCGATTCAGTTCGATTTTATCCAAAACCGAATCGAATCGAAACGTGTTCACCTTTACCTCCAACTATTAAGATAAGTGACATTGATTGTTTTGTATCATTTTTAATAGTAGTATTATAGCTTTTTTATTATTACTTGAAGAAAAGGGTTTGTAACTGAGACACGCCTTTATTGAGAGGTGCACTCCGATAATCATCGGGCTATACCTGTTACTATAACAATATTATAGATTTAATTAAAAACAATTGTTATGTATATAAAGGAACATTATGGTTTTCAAAATTTATTAAAAAATTCGTTATTTATGTACCACAGTCATACCAACTTTTCATTTTATGTTGTTATTGAATAGCGTGGTCTTCTTATTACATTTATTATTTTTACGTATTTGCTGGGATTGAGCCTAAGCAGGGGCTAAGGTTGGACTTAAGTCCGACCTATCTCAATAAAAAAATAAATAAAAATTACTATGAGCTGTAGGCTTTTAGTGAAAATGGGAAAATAGTCTCGATTCAATCTATAGATTATTAATGAATAAATAACACTCAAACTATCTAAGATTTGATAAATTATATTTAGAATTAAAATTTGTACAAATTTACATTGACCTCCTTTCCCGTTAAATTTGACTGTTAGAACAACCTTGACTTGTGCCAAATGTGTTAAATGACGATCATATCCCTAATAAACTTGAATGGGGTTGATTTGATCTATTGCCAGTAAAAAATAATAAAAAATAAAAATACTAAAATATTCCTAATTAAAATAAAAAAATTTTAGATCTCCACCATCTATCTCCACATTTTGAGATGGATGATGGAGACTAGTTAACAAAAAATAAATTTTGAAATAAAATAAAAAATGAAAAAAATTAGATTTCAACCGTTTTTATTTAAGATGGATGGTAGAGAATTTTATTTTAAAAAAGAAAAAAATGGAATAATAATAATAATAAATAATAAAAAAAAAAAAGAGAGATGGCTTGGATCCATCCATGGAAATCCCCACTGGATGGATCATTTAAAATATATATATATATATATATATATATATATATTTTCTTTTCCTAAAGATTTCCTCCTCCTTTTGCTTTTGCAACACCAACAACAAATTCTCATCTTATTCACCACTCTCTCTCTCTCTCGCTAGTCACTATTCTCTACTCTCTCTACTATTATTCTCTGATCCAGTTTTATTCTGGCAAAACTTCATTCTCTTCAATGGAGAACAGCAACCCAGTTCAGTTGAATAAATATCAGGGAGGATAGGAAAAGACAGTAGGAAAATTTATTATTTTGTTTGGTTGGAGGGAAAATATCGGAGAGGAAAGAAAAAGACAGTAGGGAAAGTCATTACTTGTTTTACTTGAGTGTCTGTTGAATTTCAAATTCTGGGTTGATTGATGTTTATTCCTCTTTAAAAGTAAAAGAAGTAGAAGAAGCTAGTTAATTGATTTTTATTCCTCTTTTATTTTATGTTAGTGTATAGCTTCTGCCATTTGCTGGATGAAGTTTGCATTCCAGATTATTTTAGATTAAATATTTTATTAAATAATTTTATTTAATCATTTACCTATTTGACCCATGTTTTGATTTTATTTAATTAGGATACTTTAATCTTTTTATTATTTTTAGACGGTCAATATTTATTTTTGACAATTAAACTTAACTAGAGATAAATTTTAATTATAAATATAATTTATCAAATCTCATATAAGTTAAATATTACTTATTCAATTATTAATCTAACATCATTTGAAAAGTCCAGTGTTATCCAATTTCAATTAACAAGTTACCAAACAGTAATTCATTAATTTGTTATACCAATTTCACCAACATTTATACTAAATAATTAAGATTTCACTATCATCTTTCACTTTTAAATCAATTTGCTCCCAATCCCTCTAAAATCTAAATATTCTTTGTCAACGGAATAACTAAGGTCTTTTGCTATTTTCATTTTTAATTACATTTTATTTTATTTATTTTTTACTCGGTTAGTTTTTTTTTTTTTGAAGAAAAGAACTAATATAAAAGACCACAAAGGGCCAACAAGAACAGGGACATCACCCATAACTAGCTCTAAAAGCTAGATAGGGTATGAGAATTCCTACACAAAAGAACCCAAAGATAAGGCTTTTTTCGCTAGAGCATGAGCCACCTTATTACAACAACGGGGAACAAAAGAAATAGGCCCCAAACCAAAACCAGAACAAAACTTCATAATATCCTGAATAACAGTATCAACCTTAACCCTAGACTTAATAGAATTATTACAAAGAGAACAACATTAAAAGCATCAGATTCTATCACTAAAGGAAAAAGATTATGAGAAACAGCAAGCATAATCCCATCCTCCAAAGCCTTAGCTTCGGCAATCTCCACATCTACACAACCAAGACTTAGGAAAGTTGCAGCAAGATAGGGAGCCCCATCTGCATTTCTCACAATCACACCACTCCCAAATTTACCACTAGCCTTGTCAATTGATGCATCAACATTCAGTTTAAAACCTAAAAGAGGAGGATTCCAATTGGGAACAAGAGCTACAATCTACCTTGAAGGATCTACACTAAAACTAGAAGACTTGAATTCTTTCAGAAATAGGTCAGCTCTTTGCCAAAGATAGCCATCTTCAATTCTGGGAACCTTATGGACCAACTGATTTCTGTTGCTCCAGATGAGCCAGGCCATAAGCAAAAATTGTAGATAGAAATCTTCCACACTAGTAGCCAGGACCCAAGCCACTCTATCCTGAAAGTCCAGAACCTGCAGATCCTTTAGCTGGGAATAGAGAGGACAAATCCTCCACCAAACTCTTAACCTCTTACAACCCTAAATCAAATGGTCCACATATTCTTTATCATTAAAACATAAAGGGCAGATAGGAGAACCCACAATACCCCTCTTATGAAGAAAAGCCATAGATGGCAGAATACCCTTACATGCCTTCCAGCAGAAAATTTTGATTTTGCTGGGCAAATTCAAATTCCACAACATCTTCCACAAAGGATCTGAACCTTTAGAGCTAGAGGCTGCATCCCTAAACTTAAGTGAAAAAGCAACTTTATACGCACTTCTAACCGAAAATTCACCTCTCTTGTCAAAATGCCATAAAAGAGAATCTTTTCTGGAGAAGGAACTCAAGGGAATGCCTAAAATGATATCAGCTTCATCCTTCAAAAAATGTTGTCTAATCAAATCCTCACACCAGACTCCAGGCTCCCTAATAAAACCTGCTACAATAGCACCTTTAGGAAGAGTTTGAGGCAATAAAACTCTCAAAGCACCAGATTTAGGAAGCCAATTATCCCCATAAACAGCAATCTTCTAACCATTACCCACTTTTCATCTCAATCCTTTCATCAAAACAGATTTACCCCAGCAAATGTTCCTCCAAACAAATGAGGGTCTATTCCCAAGCTCACAGTTCTGAAAAGATGAGAAAGGTGTAACATCCCGGATTTCGGGTGATGAATTTTTGATATATGTGATATATGTGAAAAATAAATTTTTACTATTTGAGGGGGTGTAAATGTAATTAAATGTATGGTTATTTTATGATTTCCAGCGGACCGGATTGAATAGTGAAAAATAAAAAAAAAAAAAAATAAAAAAAGAGAAGCTTCTCGCAGAAGCTAGAGAAAACAGAAACAGAAAAGAGAAGAGAGAGTGACCGAGAGAAAAGAAGAAGAAGAGGAAGAAAGAAGAAGAAGAAAGAAAAGAAAAGAAAAAAGAGGAAGAAGAGGAAGAAGGAGAAAGGAAAGGGAAAGGAAAACGAAATCGTGGAACCGCGGTTTGTCGAACGAAAAATACGGATTCGAGGTAGGTGTACGTTGTTTTTTTTCGAAATCGTTACGAAAAGCATTTCGTTATCGTTTACGTTTTTATTTTCGTTACGTTTCTCATTTTCGTTTAGATTTCGATTTCGTTAATTGTTTCCGATTTCGATTTCGTTATTTGTTTTCGATTTTGATTTTGTTAAATGTTTTCGATTTCGATTTTCGATGTGTAAAAATTGATGATTGATATACTTATGGTTGATTATGGAAAGATTTTATACGAGATCGCATTTGGTTGTGTTTTGAATATTTCCGATTTCGTTTTAAACAGTTGATTTAGACTTGTATGTGAATATTGTTCATATTTCTTGAAGTTTATTGTGTGATTTATATGACTATTGAATGATTATCGATTATTGAGTAATTATTGCGAAATTGATTGTGAATTTGGTTTATCGAAACGGCCCTAGGATACGTAGACATAGAAGTGGATATAGGAGGTTGGTATACCAGCTGGGTTTTATTGAGCAGTACTGCGCCGATATTGATTGATTGATATTGATGATATTGATGTACCTCCTCTTGGATTCGTCCAGAGGCTGGGAGATACGTACCTCCTCGGGATTCGTCCCGGGGGTTGGGAGTTAATGTACCTTCCCAAGGATTCGTTCCTGGGATAGGGAGCTATGTACCTCTCTAGGTTCCGTACCCACGGTCCTAGAGTTGGGAGACACGTACCTCCTCAGAATTCGTTCTGGGGGTTGGGAGCTTGACCCATATTCCAGTCCGTATATGTTTAGTATTCTAGTGGGCCAAAATTGATAGAATTGAAAGTGAATCGAATGATTTTATTGATCGAATTCTTATGATGATTTCATTATTGTACTTCGAGAAATTGAAATTGTTTAATGATTTAATTTTGGAAATTCAATTGTTTTGAAATCGATTAGTGATGAAAATGTTTATCTTGTGGTTTGTTGCTTTTTTTTAAAGACTAATTATATTGTAGTTTATTTAATTGAGTTTTTAGTACACCCACTAAGCTTTATGCTTAGCGCGTTAGTTTGTTTCTAACGCGTAGGTACCAGGAATCCAGAGGAGGCTAGAGATTGAAGGAGGAGCAAATTGCAGACCGAGTCACAGGATTTGTACAGTTGGGTAGCTATATTTTGTTATGTATATATATATATTCTGAAAGCATGCATAGACAGGGAATTTGTAAAATGTTTTGTAATTAACTAGTTTATGATTTCTGTATTCTATTATCAAAATGATTGTAAATGTTTAAGTCTGATTTGTTATTATTTTATAAACTGATTGTGAAAGTCGCACTAAACGGCAGAGTGCGCAACTGATTGAAAGTGATAGAAGTGTTTGTGTGAAAAATGTGAATTTTGAATTGGTTTGTGTAAAAGCAGGTTTTTGGGAAGTCCGAAAAACAAATGGCACTCTGCCGAATTTTCGCAAAAAGTTAATTATTATTATGGGCTCACTTGAAAAGGATCTTTAAAATATTTTATGGGCTCACGGTGATTTTGAAACGTAAAATGAGTTTTGAAAAGTTTTGAAAGTCCGAGTAGCGCGCGCCCCGGATCGGTCCGGCCGGATCGGGTCGGGGGGTGCTACAAAAGGATAATACCTTACCTTCAAAACTCTAGCTATTAGGGAGAGGGTATTTGTCACTAATCTACATCATTGTTTAGCTAAAAGAGCTTGATTGAAGACTTCTACAGCTCTAAAGCCCATTCCTCCATCTTCCTTAGGACTGCACATTTTCTGCCAAGCAACCCAGTGAGCCTTCTTCTTCTTATCATTAAAACCCCACCAGAAATCAGCAAATAACTTTTTAATGTCTTCTGTCAAAGAGACTAGAAACTTGAAGCAGCTCATTGTATAGGTTGGCACTGCTTGTGCCATTGCCTTAATCAAGACTTTTCTTCCACCAGCTGAGAACAGCTTGTGCCTCCAACTTTGTAATTTCTGTTATATTTTATCTTTTATAGAGCTGAAGATAAATCTTTTATTTTTGCTAACCATTGATAGGAGACCAAGATACCTGTCATGATAAGAAACAACATCAATTGAGAATAAATTTCTGATTTCCTCCCTCAAAGCTGCTGAGGTGTTTGGACTGAATGTTAGTGCTGACTTCTCGAAGTTAACAGCCTGTCCAGAAGCTGTTTCATAACAGACTAGAATTTCTTTGAGTTTACTGCACTCTCCAGCAGTGACCTTAGCAAAAATTAGGCTGTTATCCGCGAAGAGCAGATGAGAAATAAAAGGAGCTGATCTTGCCACCTTGACCCCATGTAAACTGCCCTCCCTTTCAGCTTGTGACAACAAAGATGAAAGACCTTTAGCACAAAGTAAAAACAGAAACGGTGAAAGGGGGCATCCCTGCTTTAAATCCCTCTTTGGAATCACCTTACCTCTAACCTCACCATTAAGTAAAAAAGAGTAAGAAGCTGATTGCACACATTTCATAATTTTATCAATCCAACTCACATAAAAACCCTATTTCAACATTACTCCCCTAATAAACTTCCACTCAACTCTATCATATGCCTTATGCATATCAAGCTTGAGAGCAATTTGGCCCACCTTGCCTAGCCTTTTATTTCTCAAAGAGTGTAAGCATTTAAAACCAACAACAATAGTATCTGTTATTAAACGTCCAGGGACAAAGGCACTTTGATTAGGTGATATTATGCTGTCTAAAAAATCCCTCATTCTAAAGGCTAGCATCTTAGCAATAAGTTTGTAAGTGATATTACACAAACTTATTGGTCTAAAGTCCCTCACCCTAACTGGAAGTTTTACTTTAGGAATTAAGACCACTAACCCTTCTCCAATTAAGTCCATGGGAGCCTCATCATTAAGGATAACTAAAATCGAATCACTAACCTTATTCCCAATAATACCCCAGAACCTTTGATAAAACGCTGCTGGAAGACCATCTGGTCCTGGGGCTTTCAGTGGAGCCAAACTTTTCAAAGCTGCCTGCACATCTTCTCCACTGAATTTTGCTGACAGATCCCTGTTCATAACTGCAGTAACTATGCTCTGGACAGAATTCAAAACCTTCTCTACAACTGCATCTGAAGGTACAGAGGAATCAAACAACTTACTGTAAAAACCACTCACCACTTTCTCAATCTCCTCATTGTTATCCTGCCAAATACCATTCTCATCCATAAGCCAAATTATCCTATTTTTCTTTCTTCTCTGGGTGGCCTTAGAGTGAAAGAATCTTGAATTTTGTTCCCCCCTTTTAACCAAAGAGCCCTGGATCATTGTCTCTAGTACTCCTCTTTTTTCTCCAGCACCTTATTTAATTCCATTATATATCTCTGACCCTGTCCCAATCAATGCTATTACTAGAACCTCCATGAAAAGCATCCCTCAGTTGTGATTGAAGGTCTTTCAAATCAGTATTAGCAATCTCTTTTTCTGTTGATTCTATAACTTCAAGGAAGAAGTCACTGAGGCCACACTACTTAAAGGTTAGGGATAACATCATTGCTGAATTGACCTTCATTCCAAGCTCTATCAACAACCTCTCTGCAGTCTTCATCTTGAGCCCAAGCCTCCTCAAAATAAAACCTAGAACCCCATCTAGAATGCTCATCACCCCTGTCACCTTTACAGATTTCTTTAACCAACAAAGGTTTATCCACACTAATAGAATGCTCCTCAACTGTTTTTCCTTTACTATGAATTGAAGACAGCTCCCTCAAACTATCCTCCACACTAATCTGACCTGTATCCAGCACCCTACTAACACCCAAAACACAACCTGTAGAATTGCTATCAATAACAGAGTCTGCATCAGAAACAAGACTACATCTATCAGTCTCCACCTCCTTCCCTTTAAGCAATACATTTTCAACAACAACATAATCTTCATCAGCTTCCCTGATTTTAACCAAAGAATGACTCTTACCTACCTTCACCACTACCTGTTCCACAACTTCAAAACTAACCCCTGTGTTCCTAACATCAGAACTAACCCCTGTGTTACCATCATCAAGACTAACCCCTAGATCAACCTTACCACCAACATCACTCCCAATTCCCTTTGAAGACAAATTGCCTCCATCACCATCAACCTTTTTCTTCCTATCAGATTTATCAAATTTCCCCTCCCTTCCTCTTGCACGAGTAATAACATGAGCTTTCAACCATGATCCATACCTTAAATCTGGGCTATCCAGCACCCCCTATCATTAGAGTGACACTCCCTAATAAGATGACCAATATTGCCACAAAAGTAGCAAAAATTTGGTAACCGTTCATAACAGACTACCACCGAACATGCCTCATCACCCTCATTTATCTTAACTCTAAAACCTCTCAACAAAGGTGTAGAGACATCAATAATCACCCTAACTCTGATAAAACCCCCAAGACATTGTTCATTTTCCCCCGTATCAATCTCTTTAACAATTCCTATCATTCCTCCTAAATACATACCAATATCCTTATTCAACTAAGCCAAAGGAAGATTGTACAATTGAATCCAAATAAGAAACAGCTTAAAGTCAGATTCAGAAAACTTACCCATTCCATCAGTCTCCTGAAGCACTATGACTTGCTTATCAAAACACCAAGGACCTCCTTCCAACACCCGTTTCCTATCCTAAACACACTTGAATCTGAAGATAAACATGTTGACTCCAATAGATTCAACCCCTACTTCATTTGTAGTTCTCCAGATCTTCGCTATTGTAGCTTTGAAAGCCTCTTTGTTCACTTCCTTGTTTGAAATGATCTTCCCCACCAAACTGATTGATACATTACGCATCCCTAATTCATGAAGTTTAGGATCGATCCGCACTTCAGGGACCCCTTCCTCAGCTAAAGAAAGTTTCGCACAGAGTCTTGCTATTTCTTCTTGATCCATTAAAACCATACAGGATCTTCAAGAAAACTCGAGGACTAAAGCAAAAGGAGAGCAAAAAACCAAAATAAAAGAGAAAATGAACAAGAAAACTTAAAAAAAAAAACCACAAAAAATGGTGGAAGAATCACGCACTGGTCGTGGAGTCAGCTCCTACGTCCTATTCTCTTGAGAAAACTCTAGAGAAAAGAAGGGAGAGAATTATTTTTGTCTACTCATTAATTATATACTCAGTTAGTTTTTATTTCCTTATACTTGTATATGAAATAATTTTAGTGTTTGAACATGATGAAAGCTAGATAATTTAATATTCTCAAAGGTAAATATAACATATATATATATATATATATATATTTTTAAAATTCATACAACCACATAAATTTGAGAATGATACTTCATTTTCATTTCACATTAATATTCTTTATTATGAACATGATGCTGAAAATATATTTAAATATAACAAATTAACAGTATTCCACCGACAAATAAGATGAGATCAAAAGAACTTATATTAACACAAAACTGTATCAATCTATTTTTGAATGAGAATTGAATGAGAATCAAAGTCATCGATTTCAATGTCCTAAATCCATAAAATTTCAATAACTTGAATACTATATAGAAAAGAACGATGCATATTATTTTTCATACTATCTTGATATTTTTTATAATCATATATCGAAGTATCACATGAAGTTTTGTACGTTCATTATTGAATGTGTTGTATCGTTAGCCCACACCGATCATAAATTCTGAATACGTTTCTGCATATTTATCAGTAAGTGTGAGTAGATATTTATTGTGAAAATTACTAATTTTTTTTTAAAGAAGTAGGAATTACTATTAAAGTTGCGTTTAAAATGTTAAATTTTGTCACATCTCAATTGTTAGCTAACTTCTACATAAAAATAAATACATCCACTTTAGTATATTTGATTCTATATTTATATTCTCTTTCTAATCCTCACCTTATATGTATATAAAAAAATTTCTACTCGCTCAATGTAATCAAAACTCGATTAAATAGATTCCAATATACCTCTATTTTAAGTGTTTTTCTTCTCTAATGTGAAACTAAAGAAAACACATTGCAAAACATAAAGAGTTGAATCGAAGGCCCTAGAATTTAGAAATACAATGTTATTAGTTTAGTACTCAATTGAAAGAGCTTCTCCAAATAGAGTTTTTACAATTAAAACTGTTGTCTATTTAATTGTCAATTAAAATTTTTTTTTAAAATAATAAAATTACTAAAATAAATATAATTTTAAGTTAAAAGGGCACTATAAAATTAATAAATTTTAATAGATTATATTAGATATTTTAATATTTTTAAAAGCTCAGAGAGTCTATTTAGAAAAGTCTAAAATTTGAGTTTTTCTGAGTAGACGTAAAATAACCTTTTTAATCGTCTAAAAATTTTACTGGGATAATATCCCAAGGATAAAATAAAAATTAAAAAGAACTTTTAAAATTAAATATATATATTTTTTTGGTGAGTAGATAAAACATGAATTATAAGTTTTAGATAAAAAAAACCGACATTAATTATAAAAGAGATGTGATTAGAAATTTAGTAGCGAAAACAGAGACATCGATAGACAGGCAGATTGAGAGAGAGTGAAGGGCGTGTGTGTAATATAGAACAAAAATAGTCCGCGAGTGTGAAGCGGCGACCCCCCTAAGAGTTCCCAATCCCAACTCTATTGTCACCCTTTCCTTTTCTTTTTTTTCTTTTTTTAAATTTTTTTTTCTTCGTACTGGGGGGTTCCTCGTCGCTCCTCTATACTGTCTGTTCTCACATTATTTGATTCATTTATAGATTGAATTGATTGATTTGTAGTCTATTGTATGCAACAATAATACATTAGACAGAGAGCGAAAAAAGGACGACAAAAATGTCGAAGAAGAAAGTTTTCGGTGGCAATACTATGACCCTCAAAGACTTTCATGGCGGTTCTATTCCTACTGATCTTCCTCTCCCTTCTGCTCCTGGCGTGTAAGTCCTTATTTTATCATCTCTTTTGAATTTTTAGTGCTTTTTTTTTTTATTCTGGGTAGTTTTTGTTTTGTTAGATCTATGAGCTCTCTCTCTGTGTAGATAGTGTTGGTACATAGGGATGGTCGATCTGAATTTAAGAAATATGAGAAACCCTAGTTGATTATGGATTTATTTTTATTGCACAGAGTTGTTAGGCCTATGGATCGTTCCGGCTATGACCGACCCGCACCGTGGGGGAACCCGATGGGCCGGCCTGATCACCGGCCCAGGCCTAGCTCGTCGCCCGCGACTAGGCATTTCGATGACAAAACTCCGTTTCTCACTCATGTGGTGCACATTGGTCGTAATTTTGATGAGGACGAGAGGAAGCCGTTGGATGGGGGTTCTGCCCCGTGTAGAACTGTTAGTGATGAGAGTTTTCGCGTTCCCCCTAGTCGTTTGGAATTTAAGCCGGAGCCTGTGTCAACAGGGAGGGTGACAGGTTGGGGCGGAGCCGGGTCGATGTCACGAATTACGAGTGGAACAGTGAATTCGTACTCAGGTAGAGTAGTTGAGCAAAGTCATATGTCTATGAATGTGCCGAATTTAGGAGGCAATAGTGGGCAGGTAAATTCTGGATCACATCCAAATGCTGGACCGCAAGGAAGGAGGTGGCATTGGGTGGCACTGAGCCTGTCCAATCTGAATGGTCTGGACAAAGTGCAGCTTCAAAGTTGGCTCATGCGAGTGCGCTTGAAAAGGTTTCTTCAGGTAGATGGCAATCTAAGCATTCAATTCAGTACCATGCAGATGCTCAGGTTGTCAAGTTTTCAGAAACAGATGATGGTTTACACCCAAAGGTTTATGATGATAATGTCTACAACAAGAGTAATGTGGTGGGAGGGAGGGAGTCTTCTGATGCAAATTTGGTAAGGCGCATGGAAAGAGGTTTGAATATTGAAAATCAGGTTCAAGGCGGTAGAAAGGAAGAATTGGATTATGAAAGGACTGGTGCTACCACTTATTTGGAAGTAAAAGAAAGGAAGCCTACATATTATACTGATGGAGTTCAACCTACACGCACCAATGGCAAGTCTGGTGGGTCTGAATCACAGTCCCCTGTGTATTCACAAATATCGGAGCGACCTAAGGTGAATCTAAATCCAAGAGCAAAGCAAGTTGAGAGTTTGGAAATGCATGTTACCAATCCCAAGCAGGTATTAGTTTAAATATCATATGAAACTTCTTTCTTATTATTTGAAGTTTTTATTGCATTCATTTAACTTGATATACATCATTTGGTTGAATACAGGGGTATCGTCAGTTGAGTGAATCTGCTCATGGTCATGTGGAAGGTATTGGTGGCATGCATAGAAATGTCAATCCTACAAAATCTGATTTAGCTGGCGCTGATGAAGGGAATCATGCAGTAGAGCGCCCAAAGTTAACTTTGAAGCCGCGGTCACAGCCTTCTGAACAGTTGGAAGGGAACAGTGAAAGGGGAAGGTCAGTAATGTCCTCTCAAATTTTGTTTGTGCTACTTGTATTATCTCTTTTGTACATAAGATTAATGCAAGAATAAAGAAGTCCCAGTATAATTATATTTTATGAGAATAAATTAATTCTAGAAAATGACTGATGTAGACTTCAACATAAGTTCTCTCCCCGTTTTCTCCTCTTCCTTCACTATCTAGTCAAATGTGTGTACTGCATTCTACCGGTCTAGTCAAATGTGTGTACTGCATTCTACCGGTTTCTGAGAATTGGTTACTGTTCTGTGGACACAATATTAATTTGATTCTAATGACCATGGATACAGAACATTCTTTCAGTTTTGCGGTAGTTGTGTTTATAGTGTTAGGGAATATTTTTGTTAAACGGACCTTAGGCTGTAAACATAGTACTACTCCTTTTGATTGGTCAACCTATATGCACTTTGCTCTGATTTACGATAGTAGTGGTTGTCATAACGCTTAAACTGCATAGCTAATTCTCTCTCTTTCAGATAATGATTGTTCATTTCTGGCTTTTAAGATTTTGCTATTTAGTGCTCCAAGAATCTGGTTTCTGAAAAAAAAAAAAAAAAAATTTAGGAACTTTGGAATATGTTAAATCTCTGGTCAATATTTTAAGAGACGTGTAACAGAGAATTCTGTTCTGTGCATTTGGTATGACTAGCTGCTCGTAGGTGGTCTGGATTGTTTTTTTTTCCTCAATGGTTCCTTGTTTTATTGGAGAAATTGACTCGCTATTGGTATTAATTATGGCACCACTTACGAATCTTTTTCTAATGCAGAAATTCATTATTTGGTGGTGCTCGCCCAAGAGAACTGGTAAGTGGATTCATTTTATTTTCATGCAAGAAAATCCATCAATGATACTTAGTTTCTACATCAGTTCTTGACTTTTAACGCTGGTATTGAGAGGAAAATATTGTAAATTGATCATTTTATCGCTGTTGTGGAATTTCCTTTGCTGATTTATTTTTTTTTTTCGATATATTAAGAACTCCTTCATTGGTCTTTAAACTGTTGAATTTTCTTTGATTGTTCTCAATATCATTGTTGAGAGGATTAATATATATATAGTTTTTGCTAGGAAGGAAAATATTGTTAGTTCGTATATGCATTGTTGAGTGTTTGGCATTGATTTGCAGTGCCATTGTTAAGAGGAAAATAATGTAATTGTTCATTATATCTTTCTACGTTATTTTTGTAGTCCTTTTCCTGATTTCATAATTCACTTTTAAAGATTCCAGAAACTGGTCTGTTGTTTAAGAAAAGAGAACAAGGAAAACAAAAATTAAAATCCAATATTGTTGTCAGTTTTGCTTGTTGCTGCCTTTAATTCTCTTCCATAATGGTGCTTGGTGACTTAATGTTCCTTAGTCTGACGATGCTGCTAATTATTTCTCAGGTTCTGAAGGAGCGAGGGATTGACGATGTTGCTATCAACAATCATGAGATGGGTCAAAATTCTGATAGGTAGTGACTACTCTTCTCATTTTTTTTTTTTTTTTTTTGGCCACAAACTGAATTTCTTTCTTTTATGTCTAATGACAATCTCAAAGTTTGAATATTTCTTGGGAAATCATGTTGTTGTACTGTGAAGGATCAAACATAATAGTCCCAAGACTGAAAGAGCACCTGTGCATGCAACTCTTACTCGCCAAAGTGGAAGAACTGAAAATCTTCCTCCTGATCAGAGGATGGTAAAGAAGTTTGAGAGGAAGGATAACCGGGTGGATATTGAGAGAGTTGATACACAGAGAAGAAATTGGCGCAATGAGAATCGAAGGAACAGCAGGGGAACTGAAAAGGAGCAGCAGCAGCAGCAGGAGAGGCAACCTTCACCAGAGACCTGGCGCAAGCCAGTAGAGCAGGCCAAACCAGCTGCTGCTGATGCTGCTGGTGTGCGCTATGGAAAAGTAGCTTCAGCTGTAGAGCTGGCCCAAGCATTTTCAAGATCATTCTCAGATCCGAAAACAGATGTTAGACATTCTGGTCAAAGGGGCCCTTCTAGCCGGACTCAGGTGCCTTTTTCGCGGCTGATGGGCTCAACCACAAGGCCTCAAATTAATGGCTACTAATTTCAAGTGGCTTTATGTGCAATTGGGCACCTTTTTGTTTTGAGAAGATTGGCTTTTGCGAGCGGCAATATAGATACATGGAAAGTGTGATCATGTCCTGCATTTCTCCAGATGAGAGTTGCCTACACCTATTTTTTTTTCCCAGAATTTCTTGGAAGATAAATGCTATTCAAAATCAGTTGCAATTGTCAAGAGAGAACAGTTTCATCTTCGCTTTAGAGATCTGAATTTCTCTTTACTAATTTGTTTTTGGATAATTGTTTGGTTTCTCATCTTTTAAGGGGAGAAAATGATCTGTTGTTGCCTGAAATTGAAAAGTAAGGCTGGTCTAGGCGTCTAGCATGAGTTGAGTTGACCGTGTATGCTCACTAGTTAACTAGGAGTGTTCTTTTACTGATGTGGCTCATCATATGTTAGTAGTATTCATAATCTTAGTAACTTGAATCTAATTTAGTCATGGTCCTGATTCTATTCGAGGATCAATTTGAAACTGCAACTTATTACTCTGATCAAAGAAGTTTTTGAGATACCTTTATTGAATCTTTTGGGTTATTGTTTTGGACTTCAACACATTTTAATGGCAGTTCACCGACTAAAATTATGTGAATAGCTCCATTTGAGAAGAGAGTAGAAAGTTTCAACCTAAAAGCAGCTTCTATCTAGTGGGATCCAGAATCCACTAAGAGGCTGTCTTGAAGTCAAGTTTGCTCTGACAATTGGCGGCATGAGTACCGGAAAAGGCAAGGCTATTTGGTCAAGTAAAATTATCTTATGGTTAAAAAATAATATATAAATGTTTCCCTATATAATGGACTAAGAAAATGGTCAAAAATATGAAAAAAATTTACATGTGAAAGCTTCAAATTCTGTGTCCCACACACATATATAACATAATAATAAAGAAGAAGTCATGTAGTTTATTTAATATATTAGTGTAAAATTTGATAGGTTTGCTCTTGTGAAACTTTCAATCAAAAGATGGCTCGTGAACCAATCATGTTGGAGGAAACGTCCAGTGTAAATATTATTGTTTTACTCAATTTCATACTTTAAAAAATTGCCTGCTTGCTTCTTATTATTCCCTCCATTGTCCGTCTACAACTAGCAAGCAATTGTCTCTGCTCATTGACCAATCAACAGCAGTTTCAAAGACCCCCTCCCTCTTTATCTTCCCATATTTGCGCAGTACGTCTTTTTCAGACCAGAAAACCTTTTCAGCTGCTTTAAAAAGCTGAACCTGAAGTGGGGTTCTTACATATTTTGTTTACTTTTGACCATGCAAGTCTGCTGTGATCTTGAAGTGGATGTCAATGGCCAACAAATTTTCATGGTGGACAAGGTAGCACTTATTAGCACACTTTGATTTTCTGCATTCTAGTTGCAATTAATTCTTCTGTAACTATTTTTGTTCTTATGCTTATGCTCAATAAATACCTACTCTGCCTCCCATTTAATGTAGACCAATCTTAGAATGATGTAGGGAAGCTTCTCTTATATATGAATCTTAGTATTCTGTTAAATGCATGTAAAGCTTTTCTTGAGTTGATAGTTTGGTACATAGCTACTTTTTCTTTTGACTTTTGTTTCTTGTATATGAACTACAATTTTGGACTTTTAATTTCATGAGTTTGATACTGTATGTGTTTGTGTGAACATTTAATTAGCCATTTGATTCAATTGTGTTACTATTGGGCAGAGAATTCTTGCATCTTGCTCAGGCAGATTCAGGAACCTGTTCAGCAAATCGAACGGGAGTACTACAGGGAAACTGAAAGTGATATTCCACGACTTTCCGGGAGGGGCGGAGGGATTTGAACTCATTGCAAGGTTTTGCTACAGCAATAGCAAAACTGATGAGATAACTGCCTCTAACATTGTTCTGCTAAGCTCCGCGGCACATTTCATGGAGATGGGCTTCGATGGAGATGGAAAACTCAATTTGACATACCAAATTGAAAAAAGTCTTGAAGAAATTGATTCCTGGTCTTGGTCTGAGCTCCTACTGGCTTTGAAGCTCTGTCAAGATTTACTTCTCACAGCAGATACTAAATTTATACTTGAAAAGGTATTGGTTTGCCTAATAGAAAGGCTTGCTTTGCCTGGTGTTGCAAGCCCGTGTACCCCTTTTTCTGACCATTCTTCTAAGTTTTCTTGTGATACTAGAAGTGCAGATAGCATGAAGACCTACTCTCAGAAAACATGGTGGTTTGAGGATTTTCTGTTTTTGAATGTTGATTTGATTGACAAGGTAATTAACATGATGGTTCTCCACAATTTCGACCATGATACGATTTGTAAGTTCCTCTTCTACTACTATCAGAGATCAAGATTTCTCGGTGCCTCACCAGCTGAGAAGTGCAGAATTACAGAGGTTGTGATCAATCTACTTTCTTTACTTGATAGGACCTCTCTTCCTTGCAAGGCCTTATTCTATATTTTTCGAGCGACTTCGAGCTTGAAATTAGGAAAATACTACAATAACAAGTTAGAAAGTCTAATAGGTTCACAGCTAGATCAAGCCACAGTGGATTATTTGCTTGTTCCATCTCCACCTGGGAAGGGTTATAGTTACGATGTAAGTTTGGTTTTGAGGCTTGTCAATGCATTTCTTTTCGAAAGTAGCAGCTGGTTATCCACGAGTCGATTGAACAAAGTTGCCAGCTTAATGGACTCGTACCTTGCAGAAGTATCCCCAGATCCCCATTTAAAGCCGTCCAAGTTTGCAGCATTACTCATGGTGTTGCCAGATTCCACAAGACCATCCCATGATGGACTTTACCGAGCCATTGACATGTATCTTGAGGTATGTTAATGTCTTGTATTGAATCTACAGCATATCTAAGCTCTTTATGTGGCAGAGAGGTTAGTAAATTTTAGTCGAGTTCGTTTGAATATGTAGACTAAAGAGATTCTATATTGTTATTGAATTTTCAAAATTGGAAAAAGGGTTTGTCATCAAATTGAAAGCTGAAATGTTTGAGCTGATTTGGTCTAAAACGCAGGTCCATGCTGAATTACCTGAAGAAGAAAAGATGAGAGTATGCAGGGCACTGAACTATGAGAAGCTTTCAACTGATGCTTTGAAACACCTATCTCTAAATTACAAGTTTCCGTCAAGACTAGCAGTATTCCAATCTTTCATTAATCGGCCATCAAAGATCAAAAGTTTACTTTCAAACACACATCATATTGTAACCTGTAATAACTCTCTGGATGCTAAGGAATACATTGGTGAGAAACCTAATGCTGGGAAACTCCTCCTCTATGCAAAAAAGCACAATCTTTCAACAGAAACTGACAAGTTTGAAGCACAATTGCAAGGAATGCAATGGAGAGTGGTTCAGATGGATAAAATCTGTAGAATAATGCAGACCCAGATGGGAAATGTAACAAAACCAAGATTATCTAGTTCAGGCAATGCTAGATCTTTACCCAAACTTTGTTCTTGAAAAATATTTTGCCTCCAAATTTTATATGGTTTCTCTCTCTCTCTCTCTCTCTCTCTCTCTCTCTCTCTCAATATTGTATCAGAACATGAGTTGTATAGCATGTAAGTTGGTTAATGTAAAATGTATTAGAATTTTATTTATTTTATGCATAGTAAGATAAATTCAAATGTAGCAAGATTATTTCCAAGAATGAATATACAGTACCAACTGGAGTAAATGGAAGTACATAAAACCATAAAAATTACACAATTAGCATTGTGTTTGGTGGTCATGTTGGTCGGTTGATAATCCAATGTAATAATGACCATATGGTTTTTTCAACTCCAATGAACAAAATCGAGACATTGTTGGCATCTAAGTCCACTCCAGTCTCCAGGCTCCAGAAAACCGAGAACAATAAATAGGGCATCATATTAAGAAAATAAAATGGATGTTTCTAAAGAATATTTGTACGGCCACCGCCGACTGAGTCAGCGAGCTATGCGGCTATATATGAGCACGCGCGTTGCGGGGCTCACAACACAACTCAAACGCTAGATTTTAGAGCCCCAGTTAATGGAGTTTCACTGACCAATGCGTTTCTATAATATCTATAGTCTACACACCATGCCCATTACCATATGTTCATGTCAAATACTCGTACAAACAAAATGGCTCCATAATATCACTATGTGTGGTGGCTGGTAACAATGCAAAAACACAACCTTGAGATTTGGGATTTTGGGTAACAAACAACAAGTGATCAAATGATTAACAATGTATGAGACTGTGAAACAGTTAAAAAGTTAAGACATGTTCAATTGGGAAGTGTGGGCATTTAATTGCTATGTGGGGTTTCAGATGAGAAATTTTTTTTTTTTATTTTTGCAATAATGGACCAACATACTTGACATGGAAACTACAAATATTTCTTTGACAGAAATGCAGACATCTTTGTTAATAGTGACAAAAAATTAATTGGAACAAGGGACCATTAATGACTCATATTTTCAAGAACACCAACCTTTCGCTCGAGGTGTTTTAAATTTTCCCATTCAAAACTGTTTTTCTATAGCTAGACCAATTTTCAATTGAAAAAAATTGTTTAATTATTATTTAATAATAAAGAACCCCGTATCTATATATATATATTATATTCAAACTTTTAAAATATTATTAAAACTTAGTTTAAAATTTTATGTTAATAACAATTTTTTCCTCGATTCAAATTATTAGTTGAATAAAAAAATTTCCAAAGACCAACTTTCAATTTCTTGGATTTCTTTCCCATTTACTTAATGCAATTATTTATTTATCTGCTTATTTATTTTGCATTACTTGGCTCAAACAGCAAAGCCTTTGAATAAAACATGATGCTTTATAATTTGAATATATATAGATAGGGAGTTTCATATGAGCACCCCCTTACCATAATACAATAAGTATCATTTACTAATAGCCCTTGGATCAATTCAAAAGTTGTTACTAAATAATACTTATTTATCAATTATAAAAAAATAAAATAAAAGAAAAAAATTAATGCACTTAACCTAAACAGCCTCTTCCTTTTGCCCAGAATCACAATTTACAAAAACTGATTATTCATTTTTTTTTTGTTTCTATAATCCGTATTAAGATCTGTTTTTTTTAACCCAACAAAAATTGACAACAAAGGTGGCTGGGATTTTTTAACAACAATTATTTTTTTTTACCCGCATATGAATGGCTGAGTGTGGTTGCAACAGATTATCATTGCAGGAAGATGCTGCGAGGGTTATCAAGATGCAGAAGAAGGTGATAATGGAATGTTGAATAAGCCATGGAAGACAATAAGGGTTTTAATTTTTTGCAAGTCATGGAGTGTAGAGACATCACCAACTTAGAAGATATCATCTAGTTTTGATGATTTATTGGTAGAAAATTTATTGATCCAATTTGCTTTTAGTTTGTATAATAATATTAATAAAATAAATGTAATTTTTTTCTTTTTATTAGTTTTTTATAAATAATAATTAATATATTAATAAGTACCATTTAATAATAACTCTTGAATTGATCCAAGGGCTATTAGTAAATGGTGCTGATTGTATTATGGTAATGAGGTGCTCATATGAAGCACTATATATATATATATATATGTATGTATGTATGTATATATATGTATGTATGTATATATTAGAAGAGAACAAAGCAAACAAACAAACTAGGCCTGGGC
Source organism: Xanthoceras sorbifolium (assembly GCA_003430845.1). Classification (NCBI taxonomy): domain Eukaryota; kingdom Viridiplantae; phylum Streptophyta; class Magnoliopsida; order Sapindales; family Sapindaceae; genus Xanthoceras; species Xanthoceras sorbifolium. The sequence goes on from CM010618.1 coordinate 8,365,358, forward strand.
ATCAGACATCAAAACCTGATCCAGTCAAGAAGGAAATCCTTCAAACCAAATAGAAGCATCAGCAACAGAAAAACTATTCCTAGCCAAGGAATGTGCAACAGAATGAGCACTTTTAACCACAAAGGAACCCACACCAGCTCTAGAGCAAAGAGATCAAATATTCAAAATAATTAAACCAACTTCCGATGAGAGGAGGATTATCCTGATTTTGATAGTTAACAACATTGAGCTCGTCCTATCTTAACATTGAGCGCCTCAGATTCCACCATCAGCGGAGAAAAAACCTGACTCAATGGCTAACTGTAACTCGTTTAAAATAGCAGAAGCCTTCGCTACTTCGTTCGAACCGACCCAACAAGTTTAAGCGACAAGCCTGCTATAAACAAACCATTTTGATCATGAATAACAGCCCCCAAACTAACGAGACAGTCAGCAGCCTTCAAGGAAGCATCATCATTCAATTTGCACCACCCCTCCTTAGACACCTCCCATTTAACTGAGTTAACAGAGATATAGGAAGATTCAATATCAATGGCTAGAAAAAGAACATTATCACAAACCATTTTATTCCGACGAAACCAAATTCTCCAAATCACAACCAACCAAAGCTGAAGGTTTGCAGCTTGCAAGACCGAGCAACAATGCACAAATAAGTCTAGAAAAGTAGAAGAAGAAGAAGTAAAAAAAAAAGGCTTATGTATCATGAAAGGGCAGTGAGTACAAACCTCCTCCAAAGAGCTGTAAGACCAAAGAACAAGCATAAGAGATTCAGGTTCCCCTCCGCAGCAAGGGCAGCAGTCCACCACCTGCAAATGGCGACCACGCAAGGTGTTGAGAGTTAGCAGCCAATTGTTATAAGTCTTCTAAAGGAAGATTTTAATTTTACTAGGGAGTTTAATGCCCCAGAGAGACTTCCACCAATTCACACCAACCGAACTTAAAAACCCTAGCTACCAACAAATTTGGATTAGAGATTAACCTCCAACATTGTTTCGCAAACATCGTTTGATTAAAACAATCCAATCCCAAACCCAAGCCCACCATGGAGCTTATTCTTACACGACATCTCCCATTTGCACCAGTGAATATTATTCGAGCACTTACCGCTACCCCACTAGAACCAAGAGGAAAGCCTATAGAGATTCCGGATCAACCTCTGAAAAAGTTTAAAGAGATTCATCGAAAACGCTGGGATAGACTGCACTACGATTTTGATCAGAACCTTTTTGCCCCTACTGAGAGCATATATATAATTTGAATATTAGAATTTAACTTTTGAAGAAAAATTGTATCTGGCATCCTATAAGTTACAAAAACTATCTATATTCTAACATGAATGGTATTTTATCAAAATTACATAACGTTACCTTTTTTTTTTTAATTTTTTTTACATATTACCTGTAGTGCCACGATTCAATAACAATAAGTTTTCTCCCGATTCAAACAAATTTTCTTCTTCTTGCCTTCTTGGCCTATATAATTAGACGAATTTGCTAATATAACAAACTTGTAAAATTACGATGAAGAACCCACCCACTCCATGTTTGATTAAAATAATAATAATAAAATTAAATCCCTAATGTTATTAGACATACTGATATACATGCATGAAAATCAAATATTTATCATTTACTTCCGTAGTATTTTATTTATTTGGGGAGAGGAGATCTGAACTCAATATTTCAACTTCTTTAAGAGGTATTATTACAATCAGACTATGCCTACGACCACTCTTAGTATTTTATTAAAATATTAAGACTCAATTTGGAAGAGTTTCTCCGAGTAGAACTTTTAAAAGTAAATATTTTAGAAGTAGAGTTTTTATAAGTATAACTTTTAAAGAAAAACCTATAACCATTTGGTTGTTAATTAAGAAAACTCTTGAAATGATATATTTACCAAAAAAGATATGATTTTAAGTTAAAAGAATATTATAAATTAACAAAATATAATAAGGCTATACTAAAATTTTAAAATTTTTAAAGGGTCATAACTTAAAAAAGTTCAAAATTTAAGGTTCTAGATGTAATATAATTTATTTTAATCTAAAAAAAAAAAAACTTAAAAAAAGCTTTTGAAATGAAAAAAAAAGGTTCTCTAACAACAGTAATCAATGCTCAAACTGTCTCTAACCACCTCTAACCGATTAGAAATAGACGAGACGCTTGACACTTAGATTTTCCGGGCTAGAAGTTTGGATCGGATTCTAACCAAACCCATGTGGGGTTACTAAAATGGAAGCGCAAAATGGGCGTGAGTCCAGCCCAGTTAATAAAAGCCCATATGTAGCCTGCTTCGAACTTGGACTCAATCTTAACCAGCAAGGCAACAATGATATTTTACGACGTCGATTTCTTCACAATTGGCACCAATTTCTTCTTCGTCGTCGTGAGTAATCGTTAACTCTCTTAAACAGTAAGTCACAGCTTCCTTTTTCATTTACTTGGTCTCCATAAAAATCAATCAAACCATAAAACTAATTTTATTCACTTTCTTTTTCTTTTTTAGATTCATTTTTTTTTTTAAAAGAAACCGATCGAGATGTTGGAGAAGATCGGATTACCGGCGAAGCCGTCGTTGCGGGGAAATACTTGGGTGGTTGATGCTTCACATTGCCAAGGATGTTCCTCTCAGTTTACCTTCATCAATCGCAAGGTATTTTCTTTTTCTTTTTCAATTCCCCTCACCGTTTGATCTGTTGACCATAATAGTTCGTACAAGTAGTCGATCACGATTGGAGTCATTTTTTAGTTGAATTTGTAGATTAAAGGTGTTTGATCATTATTGTGAATTGTAGTTTGATTATGTTCAATTGAAATGGACTTATAATTTAGCTCTTGGCATGGAATTCGATCACAAAATTGAGATTGTATGTATTTCGAGGTTGTTTTCTTTAGGACGTGGAGCTAGATGGTTTACTAATGAGATTTTTTGGAAATGTACATTTTCTATATAAAATTTTTATTTTATGTTTTCAGCATCACTGCCGGCGGTGTGGTGGTTTGTTTTGCAATAGTTGCACCCAACAAAGAATGGCTCTGCGTGGTCAAGGTGATTCGCCAGTCCGAATTTGCGAACCTTGTAAGAAACTAGAGGAGGCAGCTCGTTTTGAGATGCGGCATGCACACAAGAGCAGAGCTGGGAGAGGTACATTTTTGTGTTTTTGAGGTTCTTATTTATTTGTTTTTTGTGTGGCGTGGCATATCCTATTGAACTGGCTCTCTTGCCCTCGCTCTCTAAAAGCATTGGGTCAGTGAAACTCTTTGTTCATTTTACATAAGTAGCTTATGGTTATAACAGTGACATACTGTAAAACTTTTATTGGGCTCTTCATTTTAGATTCTCTTGTATCTTTTTTTCTTCCCCATTGATTTCAGTTGTAAATGCTTACCTCTGCCTTTTTTTTATTTTTTATTTTTTTTATTAATATGATTTTCGATAATTTTCTATCGCACAAGATCTTGGTGAACTTGGTAGAAATAATAATGTCCACAAAGTGAAATATATACAAAATAAGTTTATATCATGTTTTCTTTTTCCTTCTAAAGATGATATGCATCCCTTGTTCATAAGCTCTTTTTGTTTGTATAGTTCATACATTGTGGAATGTGTTACTTGTAACTTAACTTTTATATTAAAAGGTTACTTCTGTAAACATTTCTATCATTTTGTGACAGGTAGTTCAAAACTAGCAGCAAAGAATGAGGATGAAATTTTGAACCAGATTTTAGGTACTGATGGAAAGGAATCCTTTAGATCTGGTCTATCGTCGAAGAGCGACTTGGGTTCCAGTATTCAAAGGGCAACTAGCAGTTCTTCATCATCTAACGGTCAAGATGCTTCTGGTCATGGTGGGTTTGGAGATGTACGTGAAAGTCAAGCTGTTGATGACCATAATTTTGTAAAGAATGAGATAGGATCTGCTAGTCCCGAGGAATTGCGCCTACAAGCTTTGGAAGAAAAAAAGAAGTATAAAGTTCTAAAAGGAGAAGGGAAACCTGAGGAAGCTCTAAGAGCCTATAAGAGAGGGAAGGAACTTGATAGGCAGGCGGATGCATTAGAGATATTAATAAGAAAAAACCGGAAAAAAATTCTGTCTGGAAACAGGGCTGAGATCCAGAGTAATGATGATTCTAAAGAATCTGGAAGAAAAATTAAGCCCGTTCCAAAAGTAAGTAATGAGAAGGATGATCTTACTGCTGAACTTAGGGAATTGGGTTGGTCTGATAGGGATCTTCATGGTGGAGATAAAAATCCGGCAAGTGTGAGTTTGGAAGGTGAACTCTCTTCTCTTCTTAGAGATGTATCTCAGAAGACTAATAAAGATATCAGTACACGTGGCATTGACAAGACCCCGGTTGTTGCTCTTAAGAGAAAGGCTCTTATGTTGAAGCGTGAAGGAAAGCTTGCAGAAGCCAAGGAAGAACTAAAAAGAGCTAAAGTTTTAGAGAAGCAGCTTGAAGAACAAGAACTCTTGGCTGAGGCAGGAGATTCTGATGATGAGTTATCTGCAATAATTCAAACTATGGACAATGATGAGCAAGATGACTTTTTGATTCAGTATGAGCAGAAACCTGATCTTGATTTTGGTCTTGTTGGAACTGCCGGTGAACTTGGTGTTGACAGTAATTTCGAAGTGACAGATGAGGACATGGAGGATCCGAAATGGCTGCTGCTCTGAAGGCATTAGGGTGGACTGAAGATGCTAATCATGCTGAAGACGTTATTTCCCAACCTGCTCCTCTTGACAGAGAAGCACTATCTAAGGAAATTCTTTCATTGAAAAGAGAGGCTCTTCATCAGAAACGGGCAGGCAATGTTGCAGACGCAATGAGTCTGCTGAAGAAGGCAAAGTTACTTGAGAAGGACCTGGAAAGTTCTCTGTCCCAAACGGATGACTCATTATTCCCAAATCCGAATATTAATCATACAGGTTCAATTTCACAAGCTGCTGTGAAGTCATCGGAGACAATGAAGATGGATGATGGCAATGCTGATCTTACAAAATATATGGACTCTAAAGTAGCACCAAAGACTAAATTGATGATTCAGAGAGAGCTTCTGTCTCTAAAGAAGAAGGCTCTTGCTTTGAGAAGGGAAGGAAGATTAGATGAGGCGGAGGAAGAATTGAAGAAAGGCAAAGCTCTTGAGCATCAGCTTGAAGAGATGGACAAACCTCCAAAGGTGAAGGCTACTGGTAGTAAGGACCCAATTTTAGCGTATGAGCATCCTGTCGTATCTAGAAATCTAGCAGTTGGGGAAGTTGAAGACGATGTAACAGACCAAGATATGGAGGACCCAACATACCTGGCAACTCTTAGGAACTTAGGTTGGAATGATGAAGATAATGAGCTCGGAAGTCAATCGACAAAACTTCTAAGGAAAGGAATAGATTTTCTCTGCAAAATATAGAATCCTCTTCAGCCACTTTTGATGTTACAGTCAGGGCATCAAGGAGAAGTAAAGCTGAAATACAGAGGGAACTGTTAGGCCTGAAAAGGAATGCTCTTTCTTTGAGACGCCAAGGAAAGGCTGATGAGGCAGACGAAGTTCTGAAAATGGCAAAAGTATTAGAGGCCCAAATGGAAGATATGGAAGCATCAAAAAAGGTTCAGGTTAGATCTAATCAGCTGAAGGACAAGTTCATAGAACGTCCTCTTGAAAGTCCAGTCGAGGAAGGAGATGAAGAGGATGTTACAGAAAAAGATATGAATGACCCAGAACTTCTTTCTCAACTAAATAATTTTGGGTGGAAGAATGAAGAGCTTGAACCTGTAACTATGCAAGAAATGCCTTCTAAAGGAGTTGCTAGTAATTCTTCGCATTCCTCTGGCCCATCAGTAATGCAATCATCCTTGGGCGTCTCAGTCGCCACTCTGAGAAGTAAAGGAGAAATCCAAAGAGAACTTTTGGGTTTGAAACGAAAGGCCCTTGCCCTTAGACGTAAAGGGGAAATTGAAGAGGCTGAGGAACTGCTGAGTAAGGCAAAGGTATTTGAGGCTCAAATGGAAGAACTGGAAGCCCCAAAGGAGCATCTGCTTGATGCTTTTGAGGACAAGAAATCTGGGAGTTTTGAATCATTGGTAAATCACGAAAAGCTTACGAATCTGGATGGCGAGGTGGGAGTCAATATAGGACCAGTCCAAGTTGCAGTGGTTTCAAAAGACAAAGCTGTTGAATCCCCTCCGCTCAATAAAGTCGATCATCTATTGTTAGGAGAATTGGGTCCCTCTAGTGAAACTGGTCTTCGAGGTATTGCAGACCCAACCAGACTGAGAATTTGATGGATTTGCTGACTGGCGGTGATTGGACAAATTCGCAAATACCTCCTGGAAAACTGGAAGATAAAGGAATATTTGGTTCTGACACGTCCTCTCTTGCTAGACCAGAGGTTCAGATGGATCATTTGTCAAATCTTGGTAAAGACTTGGGAAGTAGAACTGAAGTTATGACTGGAAATAGAGAAGAAATGGTTCGTGCACCTGAGAATCCACATATCCATGAAGCAAAGTCAGTTCAGGCTTCTACCTCTGAGAACCAGACCTCCTTACGTCAAGAAGTTTTGGCCCACAAGAGGAAAGCGGTTGCTTTAAAGAGAGAAGGGAAATTAATAGAAGCTCGCGAAGAACTACGACGAGCAAAGCTATTGGAAAAGAATCTGGAAGAAGACAACATTCAGACCAAAACCAGCCCACCTAATGTGTCAACAGCTGAATCCCAAATTCCTTCTATTGGACAAAAGGACCATGATGCATCACACATGGCGCCAAAACCATTATCTTCCCGTGATCGTTTTAAGTTGCAGCAGGAGTCCCTCAGTCACAAACGTCAGGCCCTAAAGCTGCGAAGAGAAGGTAGAATAGATGAAGCAGAAGCGGAGTTTGAATTAGCAAAGAACCTTGAAGCTCAGTTGGAGGAACATGATTCCAAGTCTTCCGTTAATGAGACAGAACCAGTAGATGATGTAGGCATTGAAGATCTTCTTGATCCTCAGCTTTTATCTGCTTTGAAAGCCATCGGAGTAGATGATGCTAGTATGGTATCCCAGCGCCCAGAAAGAGCAGAGCCTGCGAAACCCACTCCTGGAAAGAGTAGTGAGAATTCCAATCAAGAGAGAATTCAGTTGGAAGAACGGATCAAAGCAGAAAAGACAAAGGCAGTGAACTTGAAACGTTCAGGAAAACAAGCGGAGGCCTTGGATGCTCTTCGCCGGGCAAAAATGTATGAAAAGAAACTGAATTCATTGGCCTCAAGTTAAAGAATCAAGGATATCCATAGAATGTCTTCCTTCGTTCGGACAATACACTTTGTAAGACCACTAAATTAGCTTCAAAACATCCTGTTAGATTTATATATTCAATCCCGAGCATATTCTAGACCACTTATGGGATGCACAGTTTTTCTTTTCTTTCTTTTTTTTTTCTCCCGCTTATAACGAAGAACAAAGAAGTAATTTTTGAATGTTTGTTAGCCTCTTTTTTTCCTGGTGTCTATATACCCGTCTGTATTGTTCATGATGTACAATGATTTTCATTAAACAAAATAGGAGATGGAAGTGGAATTCATTGTTTGAGCTTTTCCTCTCCAACTTATACGATTCGCTATTTCGTAATTTTCAGTCTCTGGCGATACATTGGTTCATGTATATTGAGGGGAAAACATGTAGGTAAGTGATAGATTATTTGAGATTGAAAAAAATCCTCCATGGAAACGAATGGTGCAACCTTAATGCAATTTGGAAGACGATGAAGAAAAGGAAGAAATCCTAAAAGCACTCCTGAAGCTATAGTCTATAGATTCCTTATTTACTTGAACAACAATTAAAATGTAATTTTAACTAGGTTTTGAGTGACCTTGTACGGGCAGAGCAAGACACACCTCACTACAACAAATTTACCCTCCTACAATGGGCCATGGACAGTGCTCTTTATAGATGAGTATTTACCATGGACAATGAGTCTGCTGTTTAGCATGTAGAAGTAGAACTAGCACTCGTGGGCTCAACAGCCATCAAATGGATAGTCATGCATGTGGGGTATTAATCCAACAACTTGTGGATCAAGAGGTAGGTTAAGGGATTAAAAAGAAAAAAAAAGTACATGGTACGTCTATTTTCATTGAACATGCTAGAAACGTTTTGTTTTTTTTTTTTTATTACAAAATCAAACAAAACCCCACTCACACGACGTGTTTCTTCTTTATAAGGGGATGGGCTCAAAAAGCAATGGCGATGCTAACTTCTTTGTCTCTTCTTGAACAGCATGTCCATCTCCATATAGATATACACAGTGAAATATTCTCACAAGGTTCAAGAATAGTAGTTTCAGATAGAGTAGAATCTGCTGCTCTATACACGTTCATCTTCTTCCATAGCTGCCTCATCTGATCCTCAATGTGTTGACGAGCGACTTCTTCAGATGCACCGATTTCATTCATGAAATATTGGACTGATTTTGAAATATCACCTCTCTTTAACTCATACTGTATTATATTAAAAAAAAAAAACCATGAAGAATTTAGAAATTTAACTTTTATAGTAGAAATAAATGATAGTTTAATTATATATTATACCGATGAAGTTGCTAAATCATTTTGGAGTCTACCAATCTTGGACGAACACTGTAATATATCAGGAGTGCTTTCTAGATATTCCAATTCCTTCTCTATTATTGGATTTGCTGCAGACAAGTATGCATTAACATTCATCATAGGGGCTGATATAGATTTCAATGCATTTATCATGTACTCTTCCATTGTTGGTTTATATCCACTGTGAAACCATTGAGCCTCCACCAGGTAGGCTTGTAGTAAACCTACCCACTGAAAAAATTGTAATTATGAAAAGCGTGTGAGCATTAACTTATATAAGTTAAACAAGTAATTAAAAGTAGGAGAATAGATTACAAATATCTTACTGAGTTTTTTAGATTCAATACGACATCAAACCCTTGTTCTTTGAGAATGTCATAAGCCATTTCATTAACAAAGTTGAAAAGTGTAAGAAAACATATTTTCATATAGTTTGGAAGTTCTTTCATTGCCTTAATGTCCCACCTGATTAAAAACAAAAGAAAAGAAGTTAAAACATATCTCTTAGTTTTAAGTTGTACCTTTGAAGTGTTAGCATGAAACAATTTTTTTTAAAATTTTTTTATGTATATTTATTCTCAAAGAAAAAAATATTACTAAATGACAAAATAGTGCTATTTAACTTAAGTAAAGACTAAAAAGTTAGAATATAAAATAACTTAATGTTTTAAACTGTCCACTTTTCTTACTTTTTCCAAGTTCTTTTTTCATGGCCGCAGATCTGCCCAAGCACTACTCTATTTTTTACAATCTCGCAAAAAATAAAAAAAGCTCCATGCCTCCATACTTCATCGTTGATACAATCAAGTTTCAGGCTCCTATTTTTTTGTGATTCAACCAATTTCAATGTTATATCCTTCTACTTCTACATTTTCCAAGGTAATTTTATATTTTTTATATTATTTACTTTATTTAAATATTATTTATTACTTATTAGTTATTTAATTGATTTAAACAGTATTTGTTAGTTTTATATAAGTAATTTATATAATTATATTGATCATTTCATAATTTCATTTAATAATTAGATTACTTATTTAATTTATTTAAACTGTATTTGTTAATTGTTAGCACTTAGTAGTAAGTTAGTTTATATAAGTAATTTATATAATTATATTGATCATTTCATTTAATAATTAGATTAATTATTTAATTTATTTAAACAATATTTGTAAGTAGTTAGTTCCATTTAATAATTAAATTTATTTGAACTACAGTCTACATAATATAATTAGGGCTTATTAAAAAATTGGAAAAAAATTAATAATTTTATAATTTTTAGTTGTAGACATATTTCTATTTTTTAACATCTTGCTGTTTTTTAATATGATATTGTGTAGCATAATTTATGCTTTTGTCTTGTATGAATTGTTTATTGTAGACATATAGTTGAAAATTTAAATAAATCTTCTAAATGTTTTACATTACAGGTTTGTAATTGTGCAATCTTAAAAAATCATTCTTAGAATTATGGCTAAGTCATCTAAGACAATCGATTCTTTTTTTAAAAGAAAAGATGTACATGAAGATGACGCACCTTTTTGTCCTCCTCCATCTAAGCCGGAACCTTCCACGGACGAGCATCGTCCTTCTAAATCTCCTAGAGTTGAACCAGAAGAAGTTGACAATAATAAAAACTCTTTAGTACGTGATCCGGGCTTGCGTCAGCAAATTTGTGATTATCCAATTAATGAACAAGATGAAATTCGACGAGCTTACATTAAAGCTGGACCGTATCAATTTCAACTTTCAGAATATCCATTTTCAAAGTCGAAGCATCCTCGTAGATTTCAATTTTGGTGGTTTGAAAAATTACATTGGTTAGAATACTCTCCTTCAAAGGATGCAGCATTTTGCTTGCCATGTTTTATCTTTGCAAAACCTGGAGGACATGGTCCATATGGATCAAATGCATTTACACTTGATGGGTTTCGAAATTGGAAAAAAGTTAATGATGGCATAAGGTGCGCTTTTAAAAAGCATGTGACTGAAGAGCCTTGCTCAGCACATAATGTTGCTGTGCAATCTTGCAACGATCTAATGAATCAAGGTTGCCACATTGACAAGGCGATTAATCGCCAAACTTCAGAACAAATCATGAATAATCGTTTACCGGCTCAAGAGCTCTATTGATTCTATTAGATGGCTTACATTTCAAGGATGCGCTTTTAGAGGACACGATGAGTCTTTGGAATCAAAAAATCGGGGTAATTTTATTGAGTTGCTTAAAATTTTAGCAAACTACAATGATGATGTTGCAAAAGTTGTACTAGAAAATGCTCCGAAAATTGCCAAATACACCTCACCAAAAATTCAGAAAGAAATAGTTCAAATCCTCTCCAATAAGGTGAGGATGCACATCCGTGAGGAAATTGGAGATGCTAAGTTTTGTGTTCTTGTTGATGAGGCTAGAGACGTAGCTAAGAAGGAGCAAATGGCTCTTGGTTTAAGATTCGTGGATAAAGAAGGTTTTATAAGAGAACGTTTTCTTGACATTGTGCATGTCAAAGATACCACGGCAATTACTCTTAAAAAAGAGTTATGTACCATTTTTTCTCGTCATGCTCTCAATGTTCAGAATATTAGAGGTCAAGGATATGATGGTGCTAGCAACATGCGTGGTGAATGGAATGGGTTGCAAGCTTTATTTCTTAGTGAGTGTCCATATGCTTATTATATACATTGTATGACTCATCGACTACAATTAGCATTAGTTGGCTCATCGAGGGAGGTAATTCCAGTGTATCAATTCTTTTCTAAGCTCACTTCTGCTGTGAATATTATTGGCGCCTCTTGCAAACGCAATAGTGAACTACAATCTGCTCAAAAGATGCAATTGAACACATGATAACTATTGATGAGCTTGAGACCGGTAAAGGGGCAAATCAACTTGAAAATTTACAAAGAGTAGGAGATACTCGGTGGGGTTCTCATTTTCATTCTATTTGTAGTTTACTGAGACTTTTTGGTCCAACTTGTGTAGTGCTTCAAAATATTATAAATGATGGATCTAATTATACTCAGCGTGGGGATGCAGATGCCGCTTATGATGCTATTACTACATTTGAGTTCATATTTATTTTGCATTTGATGAAGGAAATAATGGGATTCACCGATATTTTTTGTCAAGCCTTGCAACAAAAGTCTCAAGACATTTCTAATGCAATGCATCTCGTTTCTACAACGAAGGCACTTATCCAGAATATGAGAGAAGATGGTTGGGAATCTTTACTTAAAAATGTGAATTCATTTTGTTCGAGGTATGAAATTGATGTGCCTAATATGAGTGACCGTTATTTAATGGGTCGAGGTCGTTCTTCTCACAAAAAGGAGCACATCACAATTGAGCATCATTATCGGGTTGAAATATTCACAGCTACAATAGACTCTCAATTGCAAGAATTAAATAACAGATTCAGTGAGCAAACAATGGAACTACTTACTCTTAGCTCAGCTTTAGATCCAAGGGACAGTTTTAAGTCATTTAACATTGATAATATTTGCAAGCTAGCAGATAAATTTTATCCTATGGATTTTACAGAGCATGAGAGAGATCTTTTGAGCTTTGAGCTGAAACATTATAATTATATGTGTCTCAACAGCAGGTTTTTCAGAAAATGTCTACAATTTCTGAATTGTGCCGAGCATTGGCAGAAACAAGGAGTTCACATCACTTTCCTTTGATTGATAGATTAATTCGTCTTATCTTGACACTTCCAGTTTCTACAGCAACTACAGAGAGAGCATTTTCAGCTATGAAATTAGTTAAAACTGGTCTTCGCAATAAGATGGATGATAAGTTTCTAGCAAATTACTTAGTGGTCTATATCGAAAAGGAAATTGCAGAAAAATTTAGCAGTGAGTCGATAATAGACGACTTTATGTCATTAAGAGAACATCCTGGACAACTTTGAGAACTGTAGACATTTTTCTTTTGGGTATTATTATTTTTGTAAATATCTTAGTCACACTTGACTAGATATTTACAGGTAATTAAAGATCTATTATTTATGTTGTATTTTCAATTTGATTGTGGCTTTTGAATTGGTTGCCTCTGTTTTTTTAATATCTTATGATATAAATAAAAAAATTTCAGACATTATGTAGATATCTTCTATTTTTTTGAATTGCCCCCCCCCCCCCCCCCCCCCCCCCCCCACCACCACCTTTAGTCTTCTTGTTCCGCCCCTGTTTCCAACAAATCTGTCAACAACATCAGTGAAGAGTTCGAGTTCCTCCAAGGTACCATACACATCATAAATACCATCAATCACTGTAATTGGAGAATTGATCTTTGTATTTCGTATCCTCCAGGATCCATACCGAGGCTCGAAAGCTGTTTCCATAGTCCACAAGAATGTCACTACCAACCTGTTCCTGGCGAAGCTCAGTTTCTCTCCAAGATCATACTGCTGCCACCACCTATTTACAAACAATATAGAACAAATCAACATGACACTAACGCCCTTTTTGAAGTCAAAGAAATTTATCATGGAACGAGGAGTTAATTTACCTTGAAACTTCTTTAAGTTCCTGTTGGTAAAACCCTTGCACAATGTTGAAGTCCAACTTAGCAAATTCGAGTAAAATGTGGTTCATGTCTTCTCTTCTCTCATATGCATCAATGAACCACCTGGTCTCTAATCTAGGTGCCCTCCAATGCAGAGGAAGCTCCAAGGCATGCTTAACTTCCATGGCAAGGTTCGATTCCGTTTCTATTTCTAGGTTTTTAAGATGTTCAGTTGTGAACTGCCAGGCCTCTTCCATGATGCTCTCCCCTTCAAAGCCATAGTATGAGGCTTCATACAAGCTCAGCATTCCCTTTACATCGTCACAAAGACACGCGTTGATACTGTTCCTTTTATCCTTAAAACTTGTAAAAACCTCTACAATCAAGTAATGAACAACTTATAATTTATTATAGACTAAAATTAGATAATTAAAAAGATATATATTCATCTACGTACCTTGAGAAACATCATAACCGTATTGTCTGAGAAGTCTGAACTCTAAAGAGGTGGCATACAAATTTTGTTTCTTCCATCTATCGTCGCTGTTGTTATAGACTTTTTGCAACGTTTCCTTTATCTCAGTTTCAAAGTGATAGGCCAATCCAAGCCTTTGCAAGGTATCAATCAACTCGAGTTGATTCAACGGCTCGCTTACATTGCAATCATGGCCTTCACCTTTTCTTGCAACAATTCTGCTCGTCTTGTGTATACATCTCCCTGCAAAATTGATGTTACCAAACTGAAAAAACTGAAATATTGCTGAATAATGGAAGAAAATCCAGAGAAAGAAACAGACGATCATGGTTACCGTATAGACACTATTTAATGACTGCAAATAATCATGGTCCCAAATGGAGGGTTGGTAGTTGGCTGATCTTCTAATAATTGTTTCACTTTCAAGTTTGGGGGTAGAAACGCATTGGATTGGCTTGTGTACTCTGATTCTGCTGTTTGTCATTGCTTGTTGAACTAGTCTAATGCATTGGAAGCCAGTGAAAGAAGAAACAGGGATTGCTGTAACGCAGGTAGAAGAAGCCATTAATCCGAAAATCTCTAGTTTTCTGCTAAAATGATCAGATCACTCTGCTATTTTATTGAGAAATGCGAAGCTAAGCATGCAAATTTATAGTGTACAAAGCAAATATCTCATTGCATGACTTGGCCCTACCATTAACCGAAAGAAGATTATGTGTGACCCATCTTAGATATATGACAATTGATTTTTTTATTTTTAAATTATTATAAAATAGACTAATCTTTGTAATTATAAAATTATTTAATAATATATAAATATCATTATTAGGATATAAAAATTTATATACCTACATTCAATTTAGATTATCATCATCATCATTTTATTGACTTCTGTATTGTAATTAAAATGATTAATTAGCTGTGTTTTCTAAGTCCTGATAGTTAAAAACATGAAATTTTGAAGACATGTTGGTAGTTGTTATTTTGGGTCATTAGTTTTTAATTAGCTTTGGTTATACACTTTAAATGTAATTAATTAAGCCTTTAGAGATTAATATGTATTGTTGGGAATCCGGTCCGATTCCCGGCGCAACGGAAGTTGCAAACTGTATGCAGACACGCAAATCTGCACAGGGCACACATATGGAAGCAAGCAGAATAGTAAAGGAGACAGCAATTTTTTACGTGGTTCGGCAATCAACTGATTCCTACATCCACGGAGCGCACCAGCACTCATAACACTTATACGAAAAACTCTCACACAGTTTTTCCTCTCACGTGTGTTTATACTCTCGCTCTCTCTCAGTGTTTCCACTTACGGAACCGCATACCTGGCTCCTCATCGGGGTCACCCCCCGGATCTCCCGGAACAGCACTTGGGCTCCTCATCGGGGTCATCGCCCTGAATCTCCTGGAACCGCACACCTGAGCTCCTCATCGGGGTCATCGCCCCGGATCTCCCGGAACTGCACCTGGGCTCCTCATCGGGGTCATCGCCCCGGATCTCCCGGATCCGCCTGGGCCTCCTGCCCGTATCGCCTGGGCCTCCTGCCCGGATCCGCCTGGGCCTCCTTCTCGGATCGCCTGGGCCTCCTGCCCGGATCCGCCTGGGCCTCCTTCCCGGATCGCCTGGGCCTCCTGCCCGGATCCGCCTGAGCCTCCTGCCCAAATACTGAGCTGCTCTTGTGGAGCTCTCTGAATTCTCTCACTTGGAGGAGATTATTGATTATCACAAATGAGGGGCTATTTATAGGAGATGTCTGGTTACTATTCATGACACTGTTCACACGTATGCGGTACTGTTCACTATACACTATTCATATTTACAGTACTGTTCACCTGGACAAAGCTTGGGCCTGCTCCTATGCCTCTCATATGGGCCTCTCTTGGGCTTGCTGTCTGGGCCTCACTTAGGCCTCTTGCTTGGGCTCCCTTCTTGGGCCTTTCTACTTGGGCTTGCCTGTGCCTGCTCCTAGGACCTGCTTTGAATCAATTTAGGATTTAAGCTTCACAATCCCAACATGTATAATTATTAGGATTTGGCTAGTATTCCTAACATGAACAATATGTATTCAATTTATACGAAAGTATATCAAACGGTATTCGATTGAAGTGAATTAAAAATTGATAGAACGAGGAGATCGAGATAAAGTCAAAGGCGAAAATGGTGTCGAAATGAAGGTTAGATGCGCTGCCGGAATTAAATTACTAGTCAGTGACCGTAGAGTAAATATTATATCTATTATATGAGATAACAAAACAATTCTTATAAACCGCAATTCAGCGGTAGAGTAAATTTTTTAATTGAAATCAATATAATGTAACTAAGGATGAACATATTCATCTCTTGTTATTTTTCCTTTCTTATTTTATTTAGCTTCCACAAACAAATCTATCCTAAGACAGTAAAACTTGTTTTTGGAGTAAGTATTGCAAAAAAACAAATACTAATAATTGTATAAAAAAACAAAAACAGAACAAAAGAGATATATATTTTAGGCTTTATGAAATGTAAGACAAGAGGAATGAGAGTTTTCTTTTATCATTTTAAGTAATTTTAGTTAATAATAAAATTTTTTCTTAATAATGAACTTCCGTGTTTTAAAAGAATAAATATAGCTTAATAAAATTTTTTTTCAATTTTTTAATTCTTAGCACTTACCTTAAAATATAGCTTAATATTTTTCTTTCAACTGTTAGTACTTATAAAACATAATTAATTAATCATTTTTAAAAACAAAAGTCAATAAAATAATGATTATAATACCCACATCTAATAGTAAAATAGTTAAGCATGTGATAGTAGACATAACCTAGTAGTAACATCTCTGAACGAAGTTAAGATTTTAAATTTAAATTCTCTTTCCTCAAGTTAAAAAGAAAAAAGAAGTATTTGAGCACTTTCTCTTCACTTATGTGATAGGGATTCAAATCTCATATTTATTTATTAAATTATAAAGTGTGGGGAGATATATCCCTTATAATTAAGTTATTATTAGAAATTGAATTTGTAACATTTAATGTATCGGCACACCCAAATGGTGTTAGATTTTTTAAAAAAGAAAAAACTCTAAAGGATAATAATCTGAATGGAAAGCAACTATATAAATTTTTACAATAAAATAATATTGTTTATTATTTATATTATTATATAGTTTTATAATTGGGGATTATCATTTTGGTCACTATATTTTGTACAATTATCAGTTTTTTAAACGAGTTATGATTAATAGTACACTTGGTCCCTAACTTTTAGAAAATGTATCAATTTGGTCCCTCTGACTAAATTTCTGTCAGTCAACCTTGACAAAATTGGCAAAAAGACAGTTTTGCCTTTAATACTATATAAATGAGTTAAATGACAATTTTATCCTCAAAATTTTAAAATGATTATTAATAAACAGTAGGGTAATATGGTCATTTCATTTAAATATTTAAAAATAATATTTAAAATATTTAAAAAATATTTTTTTAATGGATCTTCACTGTCCATCAATCTTGATGAACGGTAAAGATTACATTAAAAAATTTTAAAAAAAATTAAAGTGAAAATATAATTTTTTTTAAAATTTTTTGTTTTTTAAAAAATTGAAATTGAAAATTGGTGGAGATCCAGATTGGATCTCCACCGTTCATCCAAATGATTGGATCTCCACCAACCCAAAAAAAAAAAAAAATTCAAACTCAAGAAGATGAACGAACCCAGTTTTCTGGGTTCGTCGAACCTCAACGAACCCAGAAACGGGGTTCGTTGAAGATCTTCAACAAACCTTTTCTGGGTTCGTTGAAGATCTTCAACGAACCCAAATCTAGGTTCGTTGATCCCTCAAGGAACCCAAACTGGGTTCGTTGAAAATCTTTAACGAACCCAGATTTGGGTTCGTTGAGGATGAACGAACCCAGTTTTTGGGTTGGTGGAGATCCAGATTGGATCTCCATCGTCCATCTAGACCATTTTCATTTTCAATTTTTTTTAAAAATATTTAATTTTAAATTTTATTTTTTTAAAAAAATTTCAATATAATCTTTACCGTCCATCAAGATTGATGGACGGTGAAGATCTATAGAAGATTATTTTAAAATTTTTAATTTAATTTATTTTTAATTTTTAACTAGAGATAGATATGTCATTTTACTAAAAATTTACTGTTAAGTTATTGATAGGTTTAAAGACGAAAATACTCCTGGAACCGTTAAGTTTGACTAACGGTTGACTAACAGAGGAACCAAATTGATATATTTTCTAAAAGTTAAGGACCAAGTATACTATTAACCATAATTCGTTTAAAAAACAGATAATTGTTCAAAATATAGGGACCAAAATAATAATCACCTTTTATAATTTTAAAGGTATACTCTGTAATAATTTTAAGAAATAGTCAAATGGTGGGCCAAGTTGAAATAATTTTAAAAGTAGGGCCAGTTGTGCAACTAGATCTTTGCTTTGTACACTTTATATCTCTTTTCTCAAAAAAAGAAAAAAAAGAAACATGTTTATGGTATGTTTTAACTTTTCAATACAATAATTGTTATTATAAATAATAATAATTTATTTATAACAACCATCATTGTATTGAATAGAGAAAATAAGATGAAAATTAAATAATAAAACTAATAAGACCCAAGTACGGACTATAGAAAATGAAATAAAAGAAGAATAGACATACGATAATATTATATGAGGAAGAGAGAGTTTTATTACTAAGTCTCTGATCACCCTTTTACAATGCAAACCACTAGTATATATAGGCACCCTACCGCCTAACCTTTCCACAAGAAAACATACACATGTAAAGTAATATTTTTCAAAATAGTGACACGTGTGTGGTGATAATTCATCTATATTTACAACACTTTATCTTAAATTTTCACCATTTTATTGTATTTGTTAGGAAAAAACTCAGTGGGATAAAACCTTAGCAAATTATATATAATGATCTTCTGGATGATCTTTAAAATATATACAATGATCTTTTAGATCATTTTTTAAAATATATATTATGATTTTCAGGATCATAAATGTTATTTCTTGTGCTAAAACCGCCTTATTAAAAACCTTAGTCGGTAAAACCTAATGGGACAAAATTCGGTTGAAGGGAAAAAGAGTACAGTGCACATATGTCCAGTATTAATGTTTTCTTGAAAAAAACTTGCTCCCCTTGATTGGACACTCCCCTCTTGAGACGTTTAACCTGTGATTCTGCTAATCTGTTCAGCATAATCAAGGCGTATTGATTTTATTGGATAATCTGAAAAATGTAATCGAAGTCTGATAACCTGTGCTAGTAATCTGACAAAAATAACATTACAAGTATATAATAAACATACATATGACCACATCGCAGATACATCAATTATAACCATAAATAACGAAAAGGTCCATTTAGTGAATGAATAGGTCTGCATATATCCCCTTGAATTCTTTGTAAGAATGATGGAGATTCAAAATCAACTTTAGAATTTGATGGTCTGGTTACCAACCTCGGCCGTTTCTCTTTCTCTCTCTCACCATTTTCTCCCATTTTTTCTCAAGCTTTGACCTCTCCCTCCGGCCACATCCGGCCTTCGTTTCGGCCGATCTTAGTACCTATAGAAAGCTCTTCCGACATAGAAACTATTGGTACCAACTTTGAAGATTTTCATGGTCGTTTGAGTCTTCGATTTTGTAAAAAAAGTGAGTGATTTTTTAATTTCGGAAATTATCTGATTCCGGCAATTCTAGCCATTTCCAACTCCGGCCACAGTTATAAACTTTGACGAAGGAAAACGAGACGAACAAAACCCTGGCTATTTTTGGAGGTCGTCGGTAAGTCACCGCCGGCCGCCACGTACGGTGCGGAGGTAAGTTTTCGACCTCCTGAACTCAGAATTTGACTTCGAACACATTTACGGACTTGTTTTAAAGTGTAGGATATTATTTTGAGGTTAATTTTATTATATGACAGCCGTATAAAATTAAATAATTATATTCTCTTGTAGATTTTACCGATCGGGATAATTAGGCTTGAGATCGAGGCCACCGCGAGTAGTTAGTAGCTTACACGAGATAGGGGTTTCAAACTTGAATTTTTAGAATATCTTCCCTATAAAGTTTGGATATAAATTGATTGTGAAAGCTTTGAGAAAATCTTTGTTTAAATTGTGGAATTGATTTGATAATTAAATTGGGATGAATTGTGTTGGAAATATGAGTTTAATGCAGGTTT
This sequence comes from Xanthoceras sorbifolium, assembly GCA_003430845.1. NCBI lineage: Eukaryota > Viridiplantae > Streptophyta > Magnoliopsida > Sapindales > Sapindaceae > Xanthoceras > Xanthoceras sorbifolium. The sequence continues at coordinate 8,385,138 of CM010618.1, forward strand.
TGCATTTTGGGAATTTTTATAAAACAGCCGTTATGTTGCTAAAATTTTATTAAAACTAATTATGAGTTTACATATGGGATGCTATGGTGGATTTATTTAAATTATTTGGTGATTTTGAAATGGTAACTGTCCTAGTCATAATATTAGACTATATGTTATTATACGACTTTATGTCGGGGTACTGTACAGGGTATTTTCTGGTACGTTCACCTTGTATATGAGGTTGGTACCAGGGTCATGATGAGCCAAATATTTTTATCTTAAGTATGAATGATTTATTTAAAATGATATGCCACCGGGTATGACTAGCGGACGAGTTGATATTACTTTCTGAAAGAAAGTGTTACTGTTTACTGTAAATTTTGTCAACGTATTTAACCATGCAGGATTATCCTATAACCTTTCTAAAATGATGTTTTCCACACACACCATCGGGGATGAGACTCTACTGAGCTTTAGCTCACCCCTTTTTATTTTCTTTTCCCCCTCAGGGAGCGCCTAATGCGGATTAGAAGACCGTTAGTGAAGTGGGTGGAGGCTTGTGAGACAAAAAGATTAGATTCTTGGATTTATTGATTAAATTTATGTTATTTGATATTTGGATTAATTAAAAGGATTTGTATTTGTTATAAACCTATAACAATGTTGAGATGACTCAGTTTATAGATTATGTATGTTGATGTGCAAACCTTTTAGTTTGTGGATAATCAGGACTTCATGATTGATGCATGTTTCAGTATGATTATTATCTTGGAATTGAATCCATGAATTCTAACAGGTGATCATATATCTGTGGGATTATTTTGTGATGATTTACTTTTGAAATTATGAAAGATTTTTAGTTGTAAACAGATCACATATCTGGTGGGGTTATTTTATGATGATTTACTTTTGAAACTTTGAAAGATTTTTGTTGTAAACAGATTTTTGTTTGATATTCCGGGATATCTAAAGAAATTAATTATGGTTTTTATGAAATTTTATAAAGTCAAGTCAGAAACTATTGAATTTTATTTACGATTCTGTCATGGCCTAGGGCCCGGGTCCTGACACATGGAGTACATATATTCTCATGAAACAAAAGAATCTTCTGGTTCTTTAATGAATGTCCATGAGAATTTTCAATAACTTTACGTACATTGTACATCTTGGATGACCAAGACGGTCAAGACAAAGTATAAATATTTTAGAATTTGAGAACTTCTAGTTCATAACTGCATAAATATTTACATTTTTTATAATTATATAATATAATCCACATGAGAAAGCATGCAACTTCTCTACGATGAGCTTCTGGCTCGAATTATTGGAAGTAATATATAGATATTCAATATCTTTATCAGTTGTTGTCTCAATATGATATTCATTGCACTGTATATCTTTAAAACTAAGTAGATTTCTTTTGAATTTGCTTGAATACATAGCATCGACTATATATAGTTTAGTACAATTTGGTAAAAAGATTGTGGTTCTTCCGGAGCCTTCAATCAGATCTACTAGACCTGATACGATATTAACTTTTGTTTTAAATAAAGTCAAATTCAAGAATTACTCGACTCTAAAATGATTTGAAAACTTCATCGGTATAACATATAATTAAATTTTTATTTAATATCTACTATAAAAATTAAATTTTTAAATACTTTATTTTTTTTTATCGTAACACAATATGAGTTAAAGAGATTTGATATTCCAAAATCAATCCAATACTTCATGAATGAAATTGGGGTATATGAGGAAGTTGATCGTCAACACATTAAGGATCAGATGAGACAGTTATAGAAGAAGGTGAATGTATATAGAGCAGCAGATTCTACTCTATCTGAAATACTATTGAGTTGATGTTGAATATTGTGAGAATGTTTCACTGTGTATATCTATATGGAGATGGACATCTTGTTCAAGAAGAGACAAGAATTTAGCATTGCCTTTACTTTTTGAGCCCATCCCGTTATAAAGAAGAAACACATCAAGTGAATGGGGTTTGGTTTAATTATTGTAACAAAAAAAAACATTAAAAGCATGTAAGACGAAAATTACGCGAGTGGGATTTGGTTTAATTATTGTAACAAAAAAAATAAAAATTTCCAGTCATGTCAGATGAAAATAGACCTACCATTGTTTCATTTGTTTGTTTGTACTTTTTATTTTTCAGAGAAAAAAAAAAAAAAAAAAAGGACGATTGTTGTAATAATAGAGCTAGAAGACATTAACCCTAAGCTTATAAGTTTAGTTTTCTGCTAAAATATGATTTTCACCATTTTTTAGCACAAGGTATGGAATTCCATCAAGAAACTTGTATTATATATATTTTCAAAAAATAATTTTGGGCATGTTATGATGTTAGATCTATGGATTGAATTCCTGTTATTTTGCATTTAAATTATTTAATCTATACTCAATACAAAGATTGTACTCTGGGATCGAGATCTGTCCTCATGATCGTTGTCGAACTCTACGGACTCCTCTTCTTCAATGGTTGGCTCCTCATTGTATACAAGTGGAATTATAAGGATATATTAAAAGTGTTGTGTGGAATGAATAGGCCCGCATACTTGCTAGCACTAGCAATTGAGAAACCAATTGCTAGACAAGCTTTGATTCACAGGTTGACAAAATTAAAATAATGTTACAAACAGTAAATGTCATTGTGTTGAAAGCTCACAATAATGAGTGCTCGAACATTGGCCCTATCTGCCTGTTAGCTGCCTGATCCAAGTTTTTAAAAAAACTTACAACAAGTCATTTTTATCTTGACATATATTACTACATTTCATCAACGTTGGTGTTTTTGGCTACAAGGGGATGGGTTCAAAAAGCAGTGACAATACCAGATCCATAGTTTCCTGGTCTTCAACACCGTGGCCATCTCCATGATGATACATACAATGTGACATTCTCACAAGGTTCAACATCAATCCAATACTACTTTCAGATAATAGAGGCTCTGATGTTCTGTGTACATTTACCTTCTTCCATAGCTGCCTCATCATATCTTTAATGTGTTCACGGGCAACTTCCTTGGAGGTGTCCGTTTCATTTATGAAACACTGGATTGATTTCGGAACATCACCTCTCTTCAACTTATCCTGAAAAAGAATAAATAATCAGTTAAGGAAAATGAAAATTAACGTGCATCCAATTAATAAAGCTGTAGGAAATTGAATTTATGTACCGATGAGGTTCCCAAATCATCTTGAAGTCGGAAAATCCTTGATGACCAGTATAATACATCTGGATTGCGTTCTATACATTCCAATTCATTCTCTATTATCGGGTTTGCAGTAGACAGGTATGTTTGAATAGCTATTATTGGTCCTGTTATTGATATCCATCCATTTTTCATGTGCTCTTCTAATGTTGGTTTATACCCACTGTGAAACCATTTAGCCTCCAACAGGTAGGACCACAATAAACCTAGCCACTACAATTTCGCATTTATCATGAGCAGTTGAAGAATAATAATAATAATAATAAAATCTTATTAACAAGTAATAAGAACAATAATAGAATGAGAGAAATAGATATATTACTGAAATTTAAGGTTTTGCACGACGTCCAAACCCTGTTCTTTGAGGATATTATAAGCCATTTCGTTAACAGAGTTGAAAAGTGCAAGAAAGCATATTTTCATATAGTCTGGAAGCTGTTTCATTGCCTTAAGGTCCCACCTGATAAATATGGAAAAGACAAGGAATTTTAAAAACAAAATCATATATACAGACACAGACAACACTGTCCTTCAAGAAGTGTTAGCATTTGCAAGTATACATAGGAAACTTTTTTATCTCAGCAACCTGTCAACAGCATCAGTGAAGAGCTCAAGTTCATCCAAGCTACCGTACACATCATAAAAGTCATCAATTACTGTAATTAGAGCGACGACTTTTGTGAGCATTCTCCTGCAGTATCCGAATTCAGGCTCAAAAGCTATCCCCACAGTCCACAAGTATGATGCCACCTGTCTGTTCCTGGCAAAGCTCATTTTCTGATCTCCAAGACCATAATTCTTCCACCACCTTCACAGGCAAAAAGAAAAGATCATATCGACACCAAAAGCACTCTGAGTTTGGCCCTTTGACAATGAGATGGGATTTAATAAGAGTTAATTGATATAAGGTTACTTTACCTTGTCATGTCTTTAAGTTCTTCTTGATGCATTGCTCGCACAATGTTGAATTAAAGTCCAACTTAGCAAGCTCAAGTAAAATGGGGTTCGTCGTGCCCTTTCTTCTCTCGTATACATCTATAAACCACCTGGGCTCCAATCTTGGCTCCCTCCAGCGAAGAGGAATTTCCAAGGCATGCTTAACTTGCATTGCAAGAATCAAGTTTAAATCCCCGACGTCAAGGTTGTTAAGATGTCTAGTAGTGAATTTCCAGGCCTCCTCCATGATGCTTTCCCCTTCTAATCCATAATATGAGGCTTCATACAAGCTCAGCATTGCCTTAATATCATCACAAAGGCACAAGTTGATAACCATGTTGTCCTTAAAACTATTAAAAACTTCTGCACTCAAGCTCAAAACATTTGATTACTAACAGACTAAAAATACAGTGATATTTGAATGCTCAATTGTGTGTAACAAAAGAAATATTTGAGGAACATAATAACCATGTTGCCTGAGGAGTCTAAACTCTAGAGAGGTAGCATATAGGTTTCCTTCCTTCCATAGATCATCACCATCACTGTTATTGTAGACATTGTGCAATGTTTTGTTTATTTCAGTGTCAAAGTGGTAAGCCAATCCAAGTCTCTGAAGGGTGTCAATCAGCTCGAGCTGATCCAATGGCTTGCTCACAATATTGTGATCATAGTCCTCACTTTCTCCTTCAGTTTTTCTGCATGTCTTGTGTACGTTTCTTCCTGCCGAGAATTCAGTTTTTCAGTAATGACCAAAATGTATATATAAACTGCAATTTTTGATGAAAAATAGAAGAAGAAGAGAAAAAGGCGATTATGGATACTGTGTAGTCACTACGTAATGACTGAAGATAGTCATTGTCCCAAATGGAAGGTCGGTAGTTTCCTGATCTTCTAACAACCGTTTCACTTTCGAGTTTGAGCATAGAAACGCATTGGAGTGGCTTGTGCACACTGATTCTGCTATTAACTCTCCGCGGCACAAGTCTAGAGTAGTAGTATTGGAAACCAGTTAAAGATGAAAGAAGGGTTCCTGCAATAAATCTAGAAGCCATTAACGTATAAGATTGTATGTACTCTTGGGAATTTTATGCAAATATATATATAGGAGATTTTATCGTGGAAATGAATCTCATTGAACATTTAAATGTCACTACCATGTGTATAGTGTGTCCTTCAAATGTTAATTTGATGTATACACTAACCTGATAATGTGAAGCAGTACCGTAAGTCAGATTTTTAATGGTAAATTAAGGACTGGTAATCATATACAATATTTGATTGAAATTTTGTTGATTGCAATGCATATACAATGTTTCTTCATTCTATAAATTTTGTCTTGACAATCTGCAGCACTGTTTCGATATACGAAAACTCTTTCTATACAAAATATGCGAAATATTTGCCAACCAATCACCAATTTCCTTTGATGTCTTATAAGATGTAAACGATATCTTCTAGGGACTCCAAAACAAACACCCAAACTAGCTTGTTCAAGCAACTCGATAGACAGAAATCCACACACTTTGTCTACCAATCAACATGTTCGAATTTTTTTTTTATACTTTATTTTTCTATAAGAAATGCTAGATTTTCAAAACCCAATAAGATCAAATGGTTGAGAAAGCTTTAGTATTTCTATGTTTGTACATGGAATTGATCCATCCTTGTAAGTTGCAAAGGTTTATAGGAATTCAATCAAAGATTTTGAAAGTCGCATATGAGTAATTAATTTTAAAGTGGAAGGCTCTCTCGATTTAATTTCGACCTCATCGCAAGATATCAAAATCATGAATTGATTGAATTATTTCTTATAATATTGTTGTCTTTTTGGGTATTGATTTGTTATTTCTTGTTTATAATTAGAGGAAATAATAAAATTAATTTTGGATCCGATGATCAAATTTCACCTGTTCTTCTTGCTTCACGTTAGAAAGTTATATGCATTGTTCCCAGGACTGATGAATTTGATAAAAAAAAATATTGTCCAAAAATGAAACAAATATCTGAAAACGGTCTTCGAAACATAAAACAAAACCTTTCCTGTGTTTTCAATATTGTCCCCTTTTAGCTTTAGGTCTTTTTTTTTTTTTTTTTTTCCTTTTCTTTTCCAGCACTAAAAAGGGTCAAATGGAGGTTTTGTTTGTCAATAACATAACATATTCAAAAAACGTTTTCCGAAACGTTCTACAAAAATGGGTTTTTTGAATACCTTTTTCGGAGACCGTTGTGAATACGTTTTCCAAAAACAATTTTTGAAGTTTTTCGATAACGTTTCTTGAAAACGTTTTTTGGAAACGGCTTTATAAGAACGTATTTCAAAAACGGTTTTTAGAAAACGTTTTAGAAACAGTTTTAGAATACATTTTCAAACCGGATTTTAAAAACGTTTTTCAAAGATGATTTTTTGAAAACGTCTTCCAAAAACGTTTTTCGGGCATTTGATCGAAAACGCTTTGTGGAAACATTTCCACACAAAAAAATTTCGAAAACATTTTTTTTCTAAATACATTTCATAATGTTTATTTATTTTTTTTTAAATAAGCTTTGAAGTAGTATTAGAAGCTGTTGTCAAAAAAAAAAAAATAACAAACTTGTTTTGATCAGTGTTGGAAAACAAAATCGTTTTTATTTGAACTTCGTTCCTTGAAAAATAGAACAAAAATAGCAAACTTGACTTGGCAATTGAACTTTTTTTTTTTCTGAAAAAGTGCAGGTAATGTTTATCAGACATGTGAGCTTCTTCTTCCCCCGCTAGACATAAAAAATATTTATTTTTATTATCAAAAGAATAACTATAAAAAGAATTTCTTATAGTAAAAAGTCTTTTTAACTAGTTGAGAAGTGAGAAGTCATGCAAAACATATTCTTTAAACACCAATATCATTAGTGTTAAATTGGTAGATATGATCCTTTTAACAAACTGAATAATGATTCAATATAATATGATGTAATATCTTTAAGCTTTTTAATTGTACTATTTATGAAAGTACAAATTTTATTTAAAAAAATTGTTGTAAAAAGAAATTAGTGACAAATTCTCATAAGATTCAACAACTGAATACTAGTTTGAGATTGTAGATTCTTCATCTATATATGCATTCTCAAAAGCTTTTTTTTTTTTTTTTCCATCAGTTGATGAGTCTAGTTTATCTGATCGGTAATGTATCAATTCATTAAGATTTAGCAATATAATAGGTCAGTTTTGGGTCTTTATCTATGGAAATCATTTTTTTTTTCTTTCTTTTTTTTACATATTGCATGCGATACGGGAACTTAAATATGAGATATACCAAACACATTGGACGTATGGTTGAAAACTAGTCAATTCATTGGGACTCATTAACAAAATATAAATTAATAGGTAATTTTTCTCAAAGAAGTACGTTTGATTATTGACATATATATCATGATGATTTTTGAATTACAAACTTGTCTTAAATCATTAGTTGATTATATATTCATCATAATTTTAAATCAATTAGTAAATTTTATTATTTAGCAACCCGTTGTTGCCTTAATTTTCTAAAGATATTATTGTTCCTGATGTTAAGATTGAAGGTGTTGAAGATGATGGTGTGACACAAATAGGAGCTGGTGCAGAGTTATCAAAACCAGCTCCCACCTTTCTCTATAGCTTGGAATGCAAGGAATCGAAGTTAACAGCAATACAAAGTAAAAGAGCTGAGTATTCTGTTGGTGCATCTTCTCTAAAACGTGGTAAATTGAAGGGAAAGTTGTGGCCGTTGGATAAGGGGAATGGTTAGATTTCATTGAATGTGTATGAACTGTAAATAGCTCCAAATTCTGTTAGAATTGTTTTTGTCCTTAGCTACAACTTTATGTTATTATTGTATATGCTTGGTTATACATTTGCTTGTATATATTTTATATAGCAGCTGTCATTATTCATTGAATCAATGAAAAATATATAAGTTTGTATTCTCTCAAATATTCTCCAATGGAGTTTCAGAATTTTATTGTTTCTTGTTAGCTAGTCATTTCATCAAACACCTAGGTTTATTCATTAAACACCTTAACTCTTCTTCAATCTTTTATGGTATCGGAGACATCATTGACTAATCGTCATGGAATCCGGCTCAATCAACTTTACAGACCCTCCTCCTCCAACCTCCTTACCCCTCTCAAATCTCAGTTCCTTCAATGAATCTACCTTCCCTAGCAAAAACTCTCAATTACCATATCAACATCAAACTTGATTCCAACAACTATAACTACTGGAAAGTTCAAGTTCTACCTGCAATCTGTGCTCTTGAGCTTGATGATTTTATCTCGGGCTTAAAGGTTTGTCCACCGAAGCATGTTACAAGTCCAGTTTCAGCTGATGGAGAACGAACCATTGTACTCAACCCAGCTTACACAGCTTGGAGAATGGCAGATCAACTACTGCTTGGATGGCTCTTTTTAACAATCAGTCCAGAGGTGATTGGGTAGGTAACTGAATGTACTACTACTTTTGAAGCTTGGGATATGTTAGAAAAACTTTACTCACAGAAATCCATGGCTAAAGTTCTCCAATTAAAGCAACAACTGCAAAATACTAAGAAGAGAACTTTATCCATTAGTGATTATTTTCTCAAAATCAAAACACTAGGAGAAGCTTTAATGGTAGCTGGTCAAATTGTCACTGAGTATAATCTTGTGTTGAGTGTCATGAGTGGTTTGGGGCATGATTATGACCTCGTTGTTGTCTTACTTTCTTCACAACACAAATATATTTCTCTTAACGCACAATATATGTTGATGGTGCATGAACAAAGAATTGATCAGCTCAATTCTGTCTCCCAAGTTGAAATCAGTAATGTTATGGCTAATTATATTTCAAATAGTAGTGCTAACAGTTCCAGAAGAGGTTACAGTTCTAATGGTAGAGGCGGCAATAACAGGGAAGGTAGAGGAAGAGGACGAAGTGGCAGGTGGTATAGCAATAATAGGTTGAGTTGTCAAGTTTGTGGTAAAAATGGGTATAGTGCATTACAGTGTTATAGACGTTTTGATCAAACTTGGCATGGCTTTAATCAAAACAACAATTTTGGAAATCAGCAACACCCTAGACAGTTTCAACATGGTTCTATTCAGCAATCCAGTTACAGCAATTTCAACTTTGTCCAAAAGTCACCACAAGCTCATTTTAACACCAATAGTTCAGCTTATTTTGCTTTTCTTGACAGTGTGTAAGACCCCGTATAGTATATGGATAGTGGTGCCACCAACCATGTCACATCTAATCTTGGTAATCTCTCCATTCGATCAGATTACAATAGGAATGAAAAGCTTACAGTTGGCAATGGACAGTAGCTTCCTCTTGCACATATAGGTACTTCTCATCTTGTTTCACACACTCAACCTGCCACTATATTGCAACTTAAAGATGTTTTGTATATTCCTAACATTACTAAGAATCTTTTGAGCATTTCCAAATTCACAAAAGATAATAATACATGTGTTGAATTTTATGATAATCATTTTGTAGTTAAGGACAAGGTTTCGAGGAAGGTGCTTCTTCATGGTCAACTTAGAGGTGGTCTTTATCAACTTGAAATCAGTCATTCACCCACTCTCAAGAAGCATGAAACCTCAACTAGTCCTATGTCTGTTTGTTTGTCTCAATCACTCTTGGATGGTTATAATAAATCTTTCAATTCTAGTGTTTATTTTGCCTTAAGAAAATCTAAAAATATACCAGCTAATTTGTGGCATGTGAAGCTTAGACATCCCTCTTTTTCTATCCTTAAAGTTGTACTCAATACTTTACATATTAATAATAATGTTTCATCTCTTAATTTTTGTGAGTCATGCAAACTTGGCAAGCATCATCAACTTCCTTTTCCCATTTTGCAAATAGTTGCTAGCAAACCCTTTGAAATTGTACACACAGACATATGTGGACCAGCCCCTATGTTGTCTAATGAAGGCCATAAATATTATATCTCCTTCATTTATTCATATAGTAGGTTCACTTGGATATACTCCTTAAAATTGAAATATGAAGTCTTCAATGTTTTTTAGCAATTTTATCAAATGATCAAGGTTTAATTTAATGTCAAGTTAAAATGTATCCAAACAGATATAGGAGGAGAGTACAAACCTTCAATCACTTACCTCAAAAATAGTGGCATTCTCATTCGTTTTTCTTACCCCTACACACACTGACAAAATGGCTTGGCTGAAATGAAACATAGGCACCTTGTAGAAACTGGTTTGACCCTTCTTGCTCATACTCACATGCCACTCAATTTTTGGTCTGAAGCATTCCATACAGCTGTGATGTTAATCAATAATCTACCAACACCATTGTTGCATTTCAAGACACCTTATGAGCTTCTTTATCTCAAAAAACTCAATTATCAATTCTTTAAAGCTTTTAGATGTGCTTGCTATACCTTAGACCTTACTCCACACAAAAATTCAATTTTCATACTTCTAAGTGTGTGTTTATAGGCTATAGCATTTACCATAAAGTTTATAAGTATCTTCATCCTTAGGGTAGAGTCTACCTCTCTAGACATGTTATTTTTAATGAATTTGACTTTCCTTTTAAAGCATTGTTTCATTCTTCTTCATCTCAATCTACTTTCAGTCCTAGCTTACCAGTCTTCATTCTTCAGTCTGCTTCACCTACATCTGCACCTCCTCAATATGGTTCTTCATTGCAACATAATCATCTTAACTCTTTATTCTTGCATACTAATGTGTATACATCTGCTCATTTTGATTATTCTAATGTTGGCGTTGTTGAGCAAGCAACTTTATCTCCCAGCTGGCACATTTTATCACCAACAGAAGCTGCTCCTACTATCTCACGACAGTATTCTATTTCTGCTTCCCCTGCTGTTCAACCTGTTGTTCCTATGATCAACACACACTCTATGGTTATAAGGTCTAAGGCTTGTGTCTTCAAGCGAAAGACCTATTCTGTTTTGTATCAATCTCTCTACAATTTGTTAACTGAGATTGTACCTACCAAGGTCAAGGATGCTTTGCAGCATGTCAAGTGGAAGGCAGCCATGGAATCTGAATTCAATGCTTTGCTAAGTATAAATACTTGGACTCTTGTTCCCTATTCTCCTCATATGCATATTGTTGGTAACAAGTGAGTGTTTGGAATTAAATATAATCTTGATGATAGCATCATGAAGTATAAAGCTAGGCTAGTTGCAAAGGGCTTTCATCAAAGCCAAGGGGTTGATTTCTTTGACACCTTTAGCCCAGTGATTAAACCATCCACCATACGCATTATTTTCAGCTTAGCAGTTACTTACAATTGAAAAATTCAGCATGTTGATATTAATAATGCATTCCTCAATGGTGAGTTGAATGAGGTTGTGTATATGGAGCAGCTTGAAGGCTTTGTTGCAGTTGATAAACCTCAGCATGTTTGCAGGTTAAACAAGGCTCTTTATGGTCTTAAATAAGTACCAAGGGCTTGGTTTCACAAGCTGAAATCTGCCTTACTTGGTTGGGGTTTAATGAATGCTACCTCAGATATATCTTTGTTCATCAAGAAGATTGATCATTATGTCATTTACTTATTGGTTTATGTTGATGACATTTTGATTACTAGTAGTAGTTTTTCATTGGTGCAACATACTATTTCTACTTGCATTTTATTTTTGCTTTGAAGGTTCTTGGTCCCGTGAGTTATTTTTTGGGTTTTGAAGGTTTTCGTAATGTAAATGGCATATTTCTCACTCAAGCCAAGTATATTACTGATTTGTTAGTTAAAACCAACCTTCAACACTACAAACCTTGCTCTACTGATCTTTCTCATAGCACTCCTCTATCTCTTTCCATTGATTCTCCCTTTTAGGATCCTACATTGTTTAGCAGCCCTTCAATACCTTACCTACACTCGGCCTGACATTGCTTTTTCGGTTAATAAGCTTAGTCAATTTCTTCAAGTTTCTACTGATGTGCATTTGGTGGCATGCAAGAGAATCCTTCGTTATTTAAAGGGAACTCCTACTCTAGGCTTGCATTTTTAGGCTACTTCTCCTCTTGTTGTTGTTGTTGTCTATGCTGATGCGAATTGGGGTGCATCCTTAGATGACAGATGCTCCATTAGTGGGTGCTGTGTTTTACCTTGGTCCTAACTTGATTTATTGGAGCTCAAGGAAACAGAAAGTAGTAGCTCAGTTCACCTCTGAGGCAGAATACAGAGCCCTTTCTCAGGCAGCCTCTGAATTGCTTTGGCTAAATTCATTGTTTCATGAACTTGGTATTGTTTTACCTACCTCTCCTATAATTGGACGTGACAATCAAAGTGCAAGTGCTTTGGCAAAGAATTCGGTTTTCCATGCTCGCACAAAACATATTGAGATCGATGTGCACTTCATTCGTGAGAAGATTAGTAATGGTCAACTTCGGGTTCAATATGTTCCTACCTCTCTCCAACGAGCTGTCATTTTTACCAAATCCATACCACAGCCTCGGTTTGCTTTTCTTCGGTCCAAATTGCTTTTCTTCGGTCCAAACTAAGTCTTGTGAGCTCTCCCAAGTTCAGTTTGTGGGGGGCTGTTAAGATTGAAGATGTTAAAGATGTTGAAAATGATGGTGGACATAAATAGGAGCTGATGCAGAGTTATCAAAACCAGCTGCCACCTTTCTCTGTAGCTTGGAATGCAAACAATCGAAGTTAACAACAATACCAAGTAAAAGAGTTGAGTATTATGTTGGTGCAGCTTCTCTAGAAGGTGGTAAATTGAAGGGAAAGCTGTGGCCGTTGGATAAGGAGAATGGTTAGATTTCATTGAATGTGTATAAGCTGTAAATAGCTCCAAATTCTGTTAGAATTGTTTTAGTCCTTAGCTACAACTTTATGTTTCTTTTTATATGTTTGGCTGTACATTTGCTTGTATATATTCTGTATAGCAGCTGTCATTATTCATTGAATCAATTAAAAATATATGAGTTTGTATTCTCTCTAATATTCTCCAATGGAGTTTCAGAATTTTATTATTTCTTGTTAGCAAGTCATTTCATCAAATACCTAGGTTTATTTATTAAACACCTTAACTCTTCTTCAATCTTTTACCTGAAAGTTTAGCACCGCTTGACGCTTGTTAGGTGGAATTGGATAGGATTTGACTATTTATTTAGTCCAAACTAGTGAAACTACTAGGAACACATTGTTGGAAATTGTCAATTTGAAGGCATTTCATTTAAGCAATTGACGCTCAATTTTGAGTAGGACCAATATTATAAAAATGATGGGTAACTGTGGATTCGTATTTTCCTCTATGAGAACATCAAATTTATATATTTATATGATCAAAATGAATTTCGGATAAATAAGAAATTATTGTTCAAATTGTATCCAGGGAATTGGAAAAAATGTAGCAAAATAAACTCATCCTGCATGGGAGGAAAGTCAATTATAATCGAATTTATCTATATATATTTGACTAGCGTATAAAACATAGTTGTCAAGTGAGTATAGTATAGATACTCTTTCTCATGGACCTGGTACTAAAACTAATTCTCGACTTCAAATTTATATAATATTTAAGGTGGCCAAAGAAATTTTTCTTATAAAATTATATAATAAAAACATAATTTTTTTTTAAAAAAAAACTTAATTTATGTTTGGGAAGGTGACTCTGCCGACAATGCCTGGACATGTAAATACAAGTATACAACATGGGTTTCTCCGATTTCTCTCTTTTTACACTTCTTTTCTCTCTTCTTCTTTTTTTTTTTTTTGAGCTAATTGCACTCACACCCCCTGAGGTTTGGCCAACTACAGGTAAAATCAACTTTATCATTTATTAACAATGACACCCCCTTGACTTTAGTCAAAGTGAACAGTGTCAGGGGCATTTTCGTCTTTTTCAATTTTTAATTTTATTTTATTAAATAATAAATCAAAAAATTAAAATAAAATAATAAAATTATTTAAAAATTAATAAAAAATAAAAAATTAATTAATTTAAATCCATTTTCCAGATCGAATCTCAACCGTCCATCAAGATTAATGAAGGGTTGAGATTCAATCTGAAAATGGATCCAAAAAAAAAAAAAAAAATTTTTGGATCTTCGAAGAACCCAATCTGGGTTCTTCGAAGAACCCATCGAAGAACCCAGAGAGGGTTCTTCGATCTCTGGGTTCAGATCGAAGAACCCTTCTGGGTTCTTCGATCGAACCCATCTGGGTTCTTCGATCGAACCCAGAAACTGGGTTCTTCTGGGTTCTTCGATCGAACCCAGATGGGTTCGATCAAAGAACCCAACTGGGTTCTTTGAAGAACCCATCTGGGTTCGATCGAAGAACCCAGATGGGTTCGATCGAAGAACCCAGAAGGGTTCTTCGATCTGAACCCAGAGATCGAAGAACCCTCTCTGGGTTCTTCGATGGGTTCTTCGAAGAACCCAGATTGGGTTCTTCGAAGATCCAAAAATTTTTTTTTTTTTTTTTTTTTTTTGGATCCATTTTCAGATTGAATCTCAACCCTTCATTAATCTTGATGGACGGTTGAGATTCGATCTGGAAAATTCATTTAAATTAATTAATTTTTTATTTTTTATTAATTTTTAAATAATTTTATTATTTTATTTTAATTTTTTGATTTATTATTTAATAAAATAAAATTAAAAATTGAAAAAGACGAAAATACCTCTGACACTGTTCACTTTGACTAAAGTCAAGGGGGTGTCATTGTTAATAAACGATAAAGTTGATTTTACCTGTAGTTGGCCAAACCTCAGGGGGTGTGAGTGCAATTAGCTCTTTTTTTTTTAAGTTACTTTATATCTTAATATATTTTTAATATTAAAAAATCATTATATTTTCTGAAATATGATGTATATTAATATAAAATATTTTATAAAAGATTTATTAATTTTAGTTTATTAATATATAACTCAAAATAATTTTTAATATTAATTTAAAAATCAGTTAAAAAATTATTTCAAATTTAATCTAATTTCTTCAAATCTAATTACATGGTTATATCTCATCCCATCCCATCCTGTAGTACACTAAATAAAGAAGATACTATATTCAATCAAATTTCATTCAATTTCATCTAATCAAATCTAAATTTAATTTAATGCGATATCAACAAACGAAATAAACGAGTCTTTTAACCGCATTCTTAATTTCTTGGACTGTTAGACCACCTATCATGTTACATGTCGTCCAAAAAGAGGATTGGTGGGACATTGTTGGTCACCCTCAATTGTCACCGCTTCATTTCATAACACATCTTTAATTTTATTTTAAAATTATTATTTTTTATTATCTGTTTGCGTTCTCTTCTGAAAATATTTTAATTTTAAAATAATTAAATTCCTAATTTCTAAAGATACTTTATTTTGAAATTATCCTTTAATCATTTTAATAAATTCTCATATTTCATAATACTTCAATGTGACTAAGGAATAACGACCAAATATATTGGCTTTCACAAACTAAAAACTTATTTTTGCACATTTACTAATTCAAGTGGTTATTGCACTTACCTCCCACCTCAGTGTTGAGAATTTAAGTCTCACCATACGCATTTACCAGCATATATATATATATATATATATATATAGTTTTTTCCATTTATTATAGGAGTAAATATTTAGACCGTGCGTTTAGTTATTAATTTCGGTAAGTTCCAGTAATTATTAATTTTATAATTATATCTTTTTTAAAAAAAAAAAACTAAAGACTTGCTTTTTGATTGCAAAAAATAAATACTAATAATTGTAATAAAAAAAAGACATATAATACTTTATATATAGTTTAGGCTTTATGAAATGTAAGACAGCGCAAGAGAATTTTCTTTTATCATTTTAAGTAATTTAGTTAAAAATAAAATAAAAATGTCTCAATAAATATTTAGTGATATATGGCCTTGATATAGAAGTTAAATATTGAAAAGTAAAAAAAAAATGATTATTTATCTTTTAAAAAAGACAAATATATATACACACACGTGTTCAAAGGTTTTTTTTTTTTTTTAAGGGAGAATAATATATTAAATTCAAAAAAGAACCATAAATAACTATCTAAGCAAACCAGCCAAGACCAATAACTCCACACAGGGAGGAACTACATCAATTAAAAAAACCATCTTCACACGAAGATAAAGCAAGCTTAGCTAATCTATGGGCAACAGAATTAACCGCTCTAGGAATAAAAGAAATTCGACAATTAGGGAACTCAAACAAACATCTTTTAATGTCTAAAATCACTAGACCAATGTGAGCTGAAGAATCAAACACTGCCATTAATCAAGCCTACAACTGAAGAAGCATCAGATAAGTGTGCAATTTTTAACTTTTTTATTTAAAGTTCCATATTTGTGAAAAAAAAAATAGAAAGATATTTTTAAAACCTATTTTTATAAATGAAAATTATATGTTTGTTGTGGGTAGATTATGTGCGCTCAACTGTCACGTCACCACCAATGGTTAAACGCCGTCATACAATCAACGCGCGACTGATCCTTAGGTTTTAGGATTCGAAGTTGTTTGAATATGTGTAGCCGAGAAAGTTCCCTACTACGACGAGAACTCCCCTAGTGCCAACACATTCTCAGAGCGCATTTATGAATACCCAGCAAAATATTAACCATGAACATACTAGTTATTTCAGAAGAGAATCTGATATTGTAGCGCGTCCGTTTGACTTTTATGACAACCCTAGTCGAAGTCAGAACCTTGTCATCATAAAAATCAGACGAATTAAATGTCTTAACACAGTAGGTTACTGTTCAACCATCCTATTTTGTCCTATCTACGGACATGTTCCCCAAAAAGGTAGAGGTTACACGTTTAAGGTAACACCTTTCTGACCACGTCTTCCAACAATCTGAGTATTCCCAAAATAGATGGAAACAAGGGGAATGTCTGTGGAAGTATAAATAAGAGCATTGATGGAGAACTAAGGTAAGCTATTGAATACTCTCACCAACCCTAAATTAATACTTGAAAACAGTTTACCCTTTCTTGAATCTGAATATGGACTTGATCATCGGAGGTTAATCACCGCTAAAGTTCGGCAACCCTCACCGATCTTTCTTTATTCTAACAGATAGAAGCTTCATAGACAATGTTCGCAATTCATCATCCTCGGCGAGAACTTTCTCGCAGGATTTTAGGAACAAACATTACGTTATTTGGGCTCAACGAACCACTAAATATCTTTACGTCGCATAATTGACCATCGTTGACTACGTAACCCATTTTTTACTATCAACAATGTTAAACATGATGATTTTAAAAATGAAAATGCCAACGTATGACAACATTTATTAAAAATAGCTTTAAAATTTTGAAAATAATATGAATGCATTTGATATTAATTTTTAAGATAATAGTAATTTTGATGGAATAATTAGTAATTTATTTTAAAATATTTTTTAGTTAAAATTTAATTAAAAAATGTATTTCATTTTCAAAAATAAAATTTTCAAAAAACATATAGCAAAAAGTGTTTGATGTCCAAGTAATTAAAAGTAATTGAATGAGCCTAAAAAATACAATGTTAGCTGGCGAGTAATGAGTAGTGACAAGGGTAGGGTCACACGACTTATAAAGTTATAATGAATTGGCCACAATATGGGGTTTAACATCATTTTAGGAATGTTACCGATAAATATGATTTAATGATAAAAAAAAAAAAAAGGTCCATTCAACTTAACAAATATTTTAAATATAAGTAGTCATGCCGTAGATAATATGTAATTAAAAAAAAATTCGAATTATATTTGGCTAAGGAATTCTTTATTATTAGGACATTTCTTTTCTTTTGGTTTTGATTTTGTTTTTAATTTTTATTCATAACAATTAAATATCCGTTTTAGCTAACAATGGGCATTTGTGGATGGAATATAGTGAATACTGAATAGTATAAGTATGTACTAAAACCAAGAATTGAAAGACGCATTTGGTATCGTTTTTAAATTGATATTTTTGAAAACTATTTTTAAAAATAAAAATAATACTTTTAAAAATGCAAATGCGTTGGGTGAAGTTTTAAAACTAATTCTGATATTATAAATTAAAATATTTTAATTTAATAAATATATACTTATCTTTATACTCTTGGTGCCTTAAAGTTTATAATATAAAAGTTAACAGTTAAAGGTATTTTAGTAATTAAAACTGAAAATAGATAATGAATTGACTATAAAATAAAATTATAGGAGGATTTTGACTATAAATAAAATTAGGGGGTATTTTAACTAATATACCAAACTATAAAGAAATTTTAATAATATTTCTAATAAGAAAGTTAATGGTAAATAATATTTTGATAATTAAAACTGACAGTATATGAGGGAGATTTTAATTAATATACTAAATTATTGAGAAAATTTTAATAATATTCTAAAAAATTCTTTTAAGGCTGATATATTATCACGTGACTAATTGTGCATTGATATAGACAATCTATCTACCATAATAATTGCAGTTTTGGGTATATCCCTAAATTTGATTCACTGATAAAATATAATACTTCTAGTAGTGCTGTGTAATAATTTTGTATAAAATCATATACTGAATTGAAATATGAAACTAGAATTTTCTTCTAAAATGTTCTTTTATTATAAAATATAAAAGTGCTAATTTTTTTTATTAGCTTGGAATAGTTCCAAATTTGATTGATAACTAAAATAAAGTATTTTTAATAGTTAAAGTAAAAATTTTATATAAAATCACATTCTAAATTAAAATATACACCTTGTATTTTTCTCCGTAATATCCTATAACAATACTTATTTTTCGACTATCTGACAATTGTCCTAAATTTGGTTTATAGATAGAATATAGTAATTCTAACAATTCTAAGCAAAATGTTGTTGAAACTGTATGCTAATTTTAAATATGCTCATTGTAATTTCCCCCTAAATATCCCTTTATTATACCTATAAAAATATTAATTTTTTGATTTTCTGATAATGGTCTCATATAGGATGCATAAACATAATAACTTGTTTTTAGTAGTTCTGTGTAAACATACTGTGTAAAATTACGTTTTGTATTGAAATATATGTCTTGTAATTTTCTTTTTAAATATCTTATTTTAACTTATAAAAAAGTTAAATTTTCGACTGTCTTGAAATGGTTTCAAATTCAATTCATAAATATAATAGCACACATACTTCTAGCAGTTGTGTGCAAAAATATTGAGTAAAATTGAATTCTGCATTAAAATATGTGTCTCGTAATTTTTTTTTAATATCCACTTATTATCCCCTATAAATATATTTATTTTTTAACTATTTAAAAATTATCTTAAATTTGATTTATAGATATAATATAATAATTCTAGCAATTATATACATAAATATTGTGTACAATTATAAATTATATTCTATATTAAAATATGTACATCGTAATTTTTTTTTCCAAATATCCCTTTATAAAAATGGTAATATTTCGCCTGTTTTTGAATAGTTCTAAATTTAATTTATAGATAAAAATGACAGAAATTATTTTAGCCACTAACTTTTAAAAAATTTATCTTTTTTTTTTCTTCATATCTTCCAAAAATATCTACTATTCTTTCAAGACATATAATACATATTTTCAATACATGGCTTTGATTTTCCAGGTAGACATGACCACCATCTTTTCTCATGAAATTGACCACCCCCACTATAACTGGTTACACGTGAAACATGGAGATTTTTGCGTTTGAGAATCGGAATACCACACATTTTTCTTTTCAAAAAAAGAATATCACACATTTTTAAATTAGAATTTCGCGTGTTGAATTGTTCGTCGACGTGGGCTGTTCAATTCCCCAATAATTTAAGTAAAAAATTGACCATTTAATGGGATTGTTATTAAAGTATACATGCAAACACGCATATTTCTAACCGTTTAATGTGGTTCAATGATAAAAATATGCATTTAATGGTAAAATTTTAATAGAATCTCTAATAAGAAAATTAACGAAAAAAATTATTTTAATAATTAAAAATAACAATTGAGGGAAGAAATTTTGATTAATATATTAAATTATTAAAAAAATTTTAATAAAATTTCAAAAAATCTTTTAATGCTGATATAGACATTCTATCCACCATAATAATTGCAGTTTTGGCCTTTTGGGTAAATTTTCTCGATGTTATTCGGTTCCATAATTTTGATACAAGTGTCTAAAATTTATAAAAATATTTGAAGAAATAATCATCATTTACTCTCTTTTTTTCTTTAAAAGAAATATATATATCAATATTGACTTTTTTAAATATTAAATGGACAGCATCATGCACAAATATCATAAAAAGTCAGTTTGAATCTCAGTAATATTAATGTTCAAACATCAAATCTCTCTCCACGAGTAAACTAATAATAATAATAATAAAAAATCAAATCATGCACCATTTCTAAGAAACTTTGCCAATTCAACCAAACAATGATTCATCTGTAAAACACATGCTGGTGGACCTGGTGGTGCTACTGCTAGATACTTGGGAGTTGGGACCCTATAAATTGGTTCACTTTTTCTTAATATCTCCAATCTTTCATATGATAATTTGCTCTGAAGTCTTAGAAATACCTATGGCTTTTTCTTCCAGAGCATCTCTTCCCTCTCATTTTTCAGTTATTCCAGAAAAAATTTCTCAAATTGCCAAGCCAAACCTCTTTCAACTATCTTCTTCTCCACCTACTAGTCAAGAATTGAGCATTATTCATCATAATAACTTGGTTTCTAAACCCTTGAAACACCTGACATTTCCAAGTGGACAACCTATCTTCACTGTAAGTTGATTTCTTTGCTGTTTTTTATTTTTTAATGCCAAGAATTTTGTGACAACATATTTCTTCAAAGGAGGGAAAAATCTTGAACGTGCATGTTTCTTATTTCTACAGGATTGATATACATACATCCAATATACCACTTTTTGTTTTTTTTTAACTTACAGTTGATTCTCTTCTTTCTAATATATAGGAATGTGATATCCACCATGAACATGCACAAAATGTGAAGGTATTCAAGCGTATACTTAGTGAAGTAGGAGAAGATCCATCTCAAGCATTGGCCATGATAGATGCTGTTCAACGTGTAGGCATCGACTATCATTTCCAAGATGAGATTGAACAAATTCTACCAAGGCAATACATGATAGCAGCCAACACTTATGGTGATTATGATCATCATGATCATGATCTTCAAGAAGTTGCCCTTCGTTTTCGGCTGTTGAGACAAGAAGGCTATGACGTACCAGCAGGTGTATATCTTTTGTCCAAAAATCTTAGTTAGAGTTACGTTGGTTAATTTAATTTACGAGACGATAATTTATTCTCTAATGGGTTGTGAAAACTTTGAAACAGATGTATTTAACAACTTCAGGAACAAGGAAGGGAAGTTTAAGTCGAATGTAAGTAAAGACATCAAGGAATTGATGGGTTTATTTGAAGCTTCACAGCTAAGTATAAGTGGAGAAGATGTGCTCAACGAAGCTGAAGAAATTACTGCCAAGTTCCTCAATGAGTGGTTGATGCATCTTGATAATTATCAAGCTACAGTTGTTGGGAATACATTGAGATATCCCCATCACAAAAGCTTGCCGCGGTTTGTGGCCAAAAACTTGTTCCTGAGTAATTACCAAGGTGAAAATGGATGGATACATGTTTTACAAGAGCCAGCGAAGATAGATTTCAATGTGGTCCAGTCCTTACACCAAAAAGAAATTGTACAAGTATCCAAGTAAGTTTTGATTATATATAAAGCAGGACTAGTTATATATAATGTTAACAAAATTGTCAGATTTTCTGATCACTCTAACATGATTTTGTCTTGTGTGTGTATATTAGATGGTGGAAAGGTCTTGGTTTAGCTGAGAAGTTGGAATTTGCTAGGGACCAACCAGTAAAATGGTACGTTTGGTCCATGGCGTGCCTCACAGATCCAAGTTTGTCAGATCAAAGAATTGAACTCACAAAACCCATATCACTCATCTACATTATCGATGACATTTTCGATGTTTATGGGACACTCGATGAACTCACTCTCTTTACCGAAACTATTACTAGGTATAAATACATGCATGCATGCATCAACAAGTGTATATATATATATATATATATATGAAACCTAGCTAGATTTTGATATTCCTTTCTCAAACCTCCCAAATTGAAGTAATTAACATTCAATGCTATTAGATGGGATCATGCTGCTAGTGAGCAAATGCCAGAATACCTGAGGATATGTTTCGAAGCTCTTAATGATATCACTAATGAAATAAGCTACAAAGTGTTCAAGGAGCATGGATATAACCCTGTACACTCCCTACGAAAAGCGGTACATTACATATAACATATATCAACTATAGTAGAAAATAACTATCCAGTAATAATTGATTATATTATATATATGATAATTAAATTTTCATTAACTAATTTTAATTAAACATTTTCAGTTTCAAGAAGCATGATGCTTTTGTTTTGTTTGCTGCAGTGGGCAAGTTTGTGCAATGCATTTTTAGTTGAAGCAAAATGGTTTGCTTCTGGGCAATTGCCAAAGGCAGAAGAGTACTTGGAAAATGGGATTGTTAGTTCAGGGGTACACGTGGTATTGATCCACACATTCTTTCTACTTGGTCAGAATATAACAAGCAAAAATGTGGAGCTTATTGACAACAACCCAGGCTTAATATCTTCCACTGCAGCAATTCTTCGGCTCTGGGATGACTTAGGCAGTGCCAAGGTAACATTCAAGTCGTATAGGTATCTCTTATTTTTATTTTTTTAGTACAAATAGTTTAGGTCGAGTTTCTATTTGAGTAATGAATTTTTACTTTAAAAAAAAAAAAAAAATTTGGTGGTCCCATGCCACTTGATAACGAGACTCCAATAATGGATATATATTGAATCATGTCTATTACTCCAATAAGAGAAAAAAAGAACTAAATTGACTTTTAATGAATTTTAGTGTTCATTAAAAGGGTTAGGAAATAAGTTATATACACCCATCTAAGTTTTTGCTAAAACAAAAAAACCCTACTATTCAAAGAATAAACATTTTTTTTTTTTTTTCTAAAAATTCCATCCAGTAATTATTCCACGTGTTATATAAATATAGGCATGTTCGTAATCAAATTGTTTAGGCATTGTAATACAATTACGTAATTCAATTCCGATTACTCTTCTTTTTCTTTTCATTAAACTCAATTTCCTTTCTTTTTCATTCTCCGTCAGTAATTACGTGGGTTCTAAATTCATTACAGGATGAGAATCAGGAAGGCAAGGATGGATCGTACATATACTACTACATGAAGGAACACCAAGACTCCACAGCTGAAGATGCAAGAAAGCATGCTATCGATAAGATTTCGGATGCCTGGAAGCAACTTAACAAGGAATGCCTCTCCCCAAATCCATTTTCGACATCTTTCACTAGGGCTTCTCTCAATCTTGCAAGAATGGTGCCTTTGATGTATACTTATGATGGCAACCAACGTCTTCCCATCCTTGACCAGTATATTAAGTCCCTTCTCCATGAAAATTCAGCTCTTCCAGGAGTATATTAAGTTATAAATTAGTGATCAAGAAAAATAGGATTGCTAGTATATATATATATATACACCCATATCTGAGGAAAAGTATGTCTTGAATTCCAGTTACTGTGAAACTTAATAAAATGTGATTAAACTGTTATTATTATGGTCATTATATATGGGTGTACGTAAGACTAAATGAATGACTGTTTAATTTCTATAAATAAAATATTAGAACATATTTATTAATGTTTAAAAAATGTATTTCTGTTTTTTATTTTTGAAAAATAATTAAAACTTCGACTATATTTTTATAAGAAAACGAGAAAAAAATAAAGGTTGTTTTAACTTTTATAATTAATTGTGATATCATATATTAAAATAAGATATAAAAAGTTAAATGTATAATATATTTTTATTTTTTTTCTATTATGTAATAATTTTTTTTGTCTCAGAATATGTTCACCGTATGTTTTTCAACTCCAAAAACAAAAAACTCGTTTTGGAATTGCTGCCTAATTGACTATAGCAGAACTAGTTTTGACTTCACTGAAAATGTGAAACACAATTCAAATAAGTCAAATTATTTTGCAGAGCCTTGTTTGAGTACATATATTACTACGATTTCGCTTTTTCCCTAAAATTACTTTAGCAACCAAAACAATTAAGGGATTATCGAAAAATATATTTTGAATTACCAAACTAGGATGAACAAAAATCTCCATAATTTTTTCCCACTGTGTCTTTTGATTGGAGATAGCTTAAATTTGGTACTAGTTTACTTTGAGTTGATTTGCAATTAATTTTCTTTGGGTTGGATTAGGGTTCTTTTCACATTTAATATTTCCAATTTTTTATATTAATCGTATCATAATTTATTGGGGTGTTATTAAGTTTCAAAAGATTATTCCTATAAAAATTCTATATTTTCATCTATCTCATGAGGACCCCAAATTTAATTATAATATTTTTAAAAGTTCTATGCAAAACTATTATGTAAAATCGTATTCTATATTGAAATATATACACCGTAAATTTCCTTGTAAATATCCTATTTTTATAAGAATGATATTTCACATTCTTAATTCTTCTCTCTAGGGTTTCTCTGAAAACCAAGTGTAGAAGTAGTCGTTGGATCTTCGGATCTAGTTTTCACTCCGTGTGGGTGTAGGTTTCACTCCTTGTGGGTGTAGTGGGTTAGGTGTGGTTTTGGTGGTTTGTTTGATTGGCAGTTTGGTGGGTTGCGACTGTCTTGGTGATTTGTGTTAGTGGCGTTAGCTTTGCAATGATTTTGGTGATCGGTATAGTGTTACTTTGGCTTTTAATTATGTGGAATTTTCGTACGGCGGTCTGTTGCCTGGTTACGTGGTGGTTTTTTTTTTTTGGTTGGAGTTCATGGCTGACAAAGATCTTGCTGAGTTGTGTCACTCGTTGTCCCTTGAAGATGAAGATGAACCAATAACTACACTTGACAGTCATCTGAAAGAGGCGGGATCCAAACAATTAGGGTTCTGCCTTGCTGGAAAACTTATTTTGAATAAGATGGTGAATTGGGAGGCTTTTCGAGCTATCATCCCGAAGATATGGCGGATACGCCAAGGAGTCAAAGTGGAGGTTATTCGGGCAAACACTTTCGTTTTTCAATTCAAAAATATCATGGACTGTAATAGGGTTCTAAAGGGAGGACTATGGAGCTTTGATAATGCTTTGTTGGTTCTGGAAGTTCCTACAGGTTCTGGTTCTGTGGCTCAGATGTGTTTCTCAACAGCAGAGTTCTGGGTGCAACTTCATAACGTCCCATTACTCTGCATGACTAAAGAAATATGACACTTCCTTGGCAAACAAATTGGAGAGGTACTGGAAGTAGATTCGGGAACTTCGGGAGGCTACTTAGGCAAATATTTACGTACACGAGTGCGAATTGATATTTGTAAACCTCTTAAAAGATTTCTTAGGGTGAACACTCTAGGTAATGGGGTCGAGACGATTATGCCATTGAAGTATGAGAGACTCCCTGAGTATTGATTCCGGTATGGTCTTCTTGGACATCATTTACGTGACTGTATGGCTCAAGTGGCTGTACCTTCGACGGCTGGAGAGGAGAAACTCTATTTTGGGGAGTGGTTGAGGGCTGGCAGCCCCCCTTGCTCATCGAGTAAAATTTATACGTCAGCTGAGGCTATTCAGTTGACGAAGAAGACGTCTTCTAGTGGCAATAATAGTGCTAAAATTAATCCACCCTCGGGTGCAACTCAAACTTCGACTAAGCAGGGGGAGGGAGCAGTGGCTGTAAAGGTGAGTCAGGCTGATGTGCGAGAGGCTATCCATACCCCTGTGCAGCAACTGGTGCAACAGCTGAGTACGGCCAACGAGACTCTGGAGGGAATGCCATGCATGTCTCATGTTGACACACTGCCCTCATGCAATCCCTTGGTTTCTCAACTGCATGTGTTCTGATCTACGGACTTACTCCAAGGTACTACATCACAGCCTTTTGTATCTAATAATGTATTAGCAGGTGTTGAATTAAATGGTGCTCCTCTAGTGTTTAAGGGGTTTGGAGTATCTAATAATTTTTTTCCACTGTCTTTTGATTGGAGATAGCTTAAATTTGGTACTAGTTTACTTTGAGTTGGTTTGCAATTAATTTTTCTTTGGGTTGGATTAGGGTTCTTTTCATATTTAATATTTGGGTGAATTGCACTCAAGTACCCTGACTTTTATCATAATTGCACGTTTAATGTCAGTTTTATCATAATTGCACTTGAATACCCTACTTTCCGTTGACCACCGTTAAAGTGACGGTTGACAAAACAGATTAGGGGCAAATTGGTCTTTTACGATTAAATTTATTTTTAAAAAAATTTAAAAAATCATACAACCAATAAGAATATGCCACGTTATATTTTAATTAATTTTAAAAAAGTAACCATATTTTTAAATAAAATAATATATTAAAAATATTTTAAAAAAAAAAAAAAAAAAAACAGATGGAAGAGATCTGAAAATTTCTAGATCTCTTCCACCACATCACAAAAAAAAAATTAAAAAATTCTGATACATCTCCTCCACCACATCACCGCTCTTCGTCTCCCCCGCCGCTGGTTCATCACCCCCACCACTGATCCGTCGCCCCACGAACCCAAATCCGTTGCCACTGATTTGTTGCCTCCGCAGTTGGTTCCTGGGTTCGAAAACGAACCCAGCCTGGGTTCGTGTTCGAACCCAGATTTTTGGGTTCATGTTCGAACCCAGAAAGTTGAGTTTTCAATTTTTTTTTTCCTTTGTAACTCTTAAGGAATTCAGATCTGGAAAACTTTTTTCATCTCCAGATCTGCGTATTTCTCCATCTGGGATTGACTTTTTATTTTTGTTTTTGGTTTTTTTTTTTTTTTGAACTGTGAAGGAATCCAGATCTGAAAATTTCTTCAATTTCCATATTTGTGATTTTTTTAATTTTTTTCAAAAAAAAAATTTAATTATTATTTAATTATTATATTTTTTTAATAATTATTTTTTTTAATTTTATGATGTCAGAACACATTTATACATGTGCAGGAGCAGTCTTGTCATTTTACCCAGATCCGTTTGGTCAACCGTCACTTTAACGGTGGTCAACGGAAAGTAGGATATTCGAGTGCAATTATGATAAAACTGACATTAAATGTGCAATTATGATAAAAGTCAGGGTACTTGAGTACAATTCACCCTTAATATTTCCAATTTTTTATATTACTCGTATCCATAATTTGTTGGGGTTGTTATTAATTTTAAGTGTTATTAATTTTAAGTTTCAAAAGATTGTACCTATAAAAATGCTATTTTTTCATCATTCTCATGATGACCCCAAATTTAATTCATAAATTGAATATAATATTTTTAAAAGTTCTATGCAAAACTATTGTGTAAAATCAAATTCTATGTGGAAATATGTACACCGTAAATTTCTCTGTAAATATCTATTTAATATAATTTATAAAAATATTTATTTTTTGATTATCAGAATGACATTAAATTTGATTCACAGAGTATTTTTAGTAGTTTTATATAAAAACTTTGTGTAAAATGACATTATCCATTGAAAAATGTGACACGTAATTTATGCCCCAGTTATAATATATAGAAGTAATAATTTTTTCATTTAACTCAGAATAGTCTCAAATTTAATTCGTAAATAGGATAGGGTATTTATGATAGTTCTATACAAAAATATTAAAAATAATAAGCTAGCAAACTATCAAAAATATATATGTGGGATTGTTATAAAAGTATATGTGTCACCAACTTTAGAAGAACGAAAGCAACTTGAACAATTGATCACTATCATGATGTCCTTCAATTCATAAATATAATAGCACACATACTTCTAGTGTGCAAAAATATTAAGTAAAATCGAATTCTTTATTGAAATATGTGTCTCGTAATTTTCTCCTATATCCGCTTATTATCCCCTATAAATATACTTATTTTTTGACTATCTGAAAATTGTCTCAAATTTGATTCATAGATAGAATACAATAATTCTAGCAATTATATCCATAAATATTGTGTACAATCGCATTCTGCATTAAAATATGCACATCGTATTTTTTTTCCCCAAATATCCCTTTATAAAAATGGTAATGTTTCGACTGTTTCGAAATAGTTCTAAATTTGATTCATCGATAGAAATGGCAGAAATTATTTTGGTCCCTAACTTTTAAAAAATTCATCAGTTCATTCTGTTAATCAACAATTAACTTTTTAAGAGTGTTTCTACCTGTAAAATGACAAACCTCAAATAGGTTCACTGTAATTTCTCCTTCAAAATATAGAGTTCTTGATCTATCCCTAGTCCCTACTCGCTGACAATACAAATGTGAAACTTAACTTCTTTTTTTTTTTTTTTTTTTGAAATCTGATATATTTACGGGTCAGAGGACTACCGGGACCAACTGAGATTAAATCATATAAGTACGGTCCGGATAACTACTCCCAGCAATCGGAGATAATAACTACCGGGACCAGCTACTCCCAACAATAGAAAGGGTTTAGTCCCAACACGGGGGAGAGATCTACCCACACAATTGCGTTTTTATAAGTAATGGTGGAAAAATATAGGGTGAATTTCACTAAGATACCCTGAGTTTACTCATAATTGCACATATAATGTTAATTTTACTTTTATTACATTTAAGTACCCTTGACCATGTTGACCGTTGTTAATTTATCAATGTACTTAACAGTTTAAGGGTAATTTGGTTATTTTATACCTAAAATTTAAAAAAATTAGCCTAACCAATAAAAATTGGCCACATCATTTTTTAAATTAATTTTAAAAAATAAAAAATTAAAAAAAATTAAAATGGTTGAAATCTGGAAAAGTTCCAAATCTCTTCCTTTAATTGAAAAAAAAAAAAACTAATTGCTTCTCCAGATTCAATGTGTTTCTCTTTCGTCTTACACTTCTTGTTCTTATATCTCTCTCTCTCAGATCTTCACAACTTCTTGTTTTTCATCTCCATCACAGCCACAATATATATATATATATATATATATATATATATATATATATATAAATATATATTTTTAAAAAAAAGCTTTATCAGATGGAGCAGATTTGCTCCATCTGATGGAGCATTGACTCCATCGCAGAGAGTTGCGATGGAGTTGAAGGCGAATCTTTGTCTCCATCGCACGTCTCTACGACGGAGTTCGTCTTCGTCTCTGCGAACTCTTCGTCTCCATCGCAGAGACGAAGACGAACTCTTTGTCTGCGATTGAGACGGAGATATTTGAAAAGACGAAGACGGAGATTTATAGAGAGACAAAGACGCTGATGACAGTAGCTGCAATTTTTGTTTTTATTTTTTGGATTTCCTCGAAGTTCTCTGGAAATCTTCATTTTTTTTTTTCAATTGGTAAGTGTTGAAATTTACATGGAATTCATTGTTGAAGAGTGATTATTTGGTGTGGATTTTGATTTTGTAAAAGAATAAAATTGTTGGGATTTTTGGTTGAAGTTGAAGATGTTGAATTGGGATTTTTCTATTGAAGTTGAAGATGTTGAATTATGTTGAGGATTTTGATTTTGTAAGAGAAGAAAAAAATTGTGGAGATTTGTATGTTGAATGTTGAAGGTTGAAGATGATTTTTTTTTTTAAAAAAATTTGTTATAATTATTAAATTTTTTTGTTGTGGATTTTGATTTTGTAAGAGAATGAAATTATTGGGATTTTTTGTTGAAGTTAAAGATGTTGAATTATGTTGAGGATTTTGATTTTGTAAGAGAAGAAAAAAATTGTGGAGATTTATATGTTGAAGGTTGAAGATGAACCCCCTTTTTTTTTTTTAAATTTTGTTATAATTATGAAATTTCTTATAATAACTAAAAAAATTAAAATTTGAATAGTGTAAGGATAAAGTGGTCTTTTACCCTTTTTCCGTTAAAACCACTATTAAGTTAACTTGGTCAACGCGGTTAAAGGTATTTCAGTGTAATAAAAGTAAAATTAACATTATATGTGTAATTATAAGTAAATTCAAGGTATCTCAGTATAATTTATTTAAAAATATATTTATATATATACACAAAAATTTAAAGTTTAGTAGTTTAGAGGATTTTAAGGTCAAGACAGATTACCTTAAATGTGAAACAACTTTTGAAATGCAGAAACACGCTGTCTGTCTAGAGATGATTCCTTTTTTTCTTCATATCTTCCAAAAATATATACTATTCTTTCAAGACATATAATACATATTTTCAATAATACATGGCTTTGATTTTCCAGATAGATATGACCACCATCTTTTCTCATGAAATTGACCACCCCCACTATAACTGGTTACACGTGAAACATGGAGATTTTTGCATTTGAGAATCGGAATACCACACGTTTTTCTTTTCCAAAAAAAAAGAATAATTTAAGTAAAAAAATTGACCATTTAATGGGATTATATACGCTAACACGCATGTTTGTCACCCAACTTTAGAAGAACGAAAGCAACTTGAACAGTATCATGATGTCCTTGAATACATGTGTACCTTATTTAAATTCGAAAGTCAAGACATGGGTATAGAGTAACCAGTAACTGAAGGAGAGAGGAGATGATAGGGGCCGTGAATGAATTATTGTATGGACTAAAATAGTCCATAACTATTTGAGGCTTTAATACAAAATTAAATAATAATTTTCTTATAATTTAAATGAATTCACATTTATTCTAAGTTTTTAATCCAATTACATTGATCCTTATGGTTTAATTTATTCACAATAATGTTGAAGATTAAGATTAAGCATGTTGAGCCTTAGATTAATAATAATGAACACCTATCACAAAACCCTTCAAAACTCAAAAGAACTCAAAAATAGTTGATTCCAAAATCTTTCATATAATTAGGATCCTAGGTGCCAAAAATTAAGTAAATTTGACTGCAGTATAAATATCTGCCGACACACTAATTCGAAAATTGATCAAACGCGGTAAAATTGAAAATGGAAAAAAAAAAATCAGTAGCTTGATGAGATATGCATTTGATACATGTTCTATCGAACAACTTCATTTTCGTTTTATATACCATTCTTTTACATTTTGATGAGATATGCACTTGATACACGTTCTATTGAACAACTTCAAATACAAACCGTTCACATAGTTTGGTGTGAAAAAGAAAACTTGATTTTAATAAAACATTTTGCACGTATTAGTGTCTGCGGAGCTAGAGTCAATGAAACTTATCCTAAAAGGCTTAATACTCTATGTCAAAAACAGACAAAAGGGCGAATTATAATAGAGACCCTGACGTTTGACTATATTAAAATAAAATCGTAAATTTAGCTTTAATTATATATTAATACTCTCTTTTAGTTCACTTAGTTAAAAATAAAAGTTTGACCAAAATTTTTACCTAAAATGATAAAAATACCCATAATTAAAATAAATAATATTAATTATTAAAATTAAAAATTAAAAAATTTTAAATTTTTTAAAATGGATGAATATATTTAAATTATTTTTTTAATTTTAATAATAATTATTTTTTTTACTTTTTAATCAGGGGTATTTTTATAGGTAAAAAATTTGGTCAAACTTTTATTTTTGACCAAGTCAACTAAAGTAGGGTACTAATGTGTAATTAAGGTTAAATTCACGATTTCATTGCAATATAATCAAATGTCAGGGTACTCCATTATAATTCGTCCAAAAAAAAAAAGGCTTAATATTCAACATTTGTTGTTAATTAAGTAAATGTATAATCTTATCGTTGAGTGAGGTATGTCATATTTAACTGCACAAGAGTAAATTGGTCATTTTATTTGTGAAATAAACTAAAACAATAAAAAAAAAATGAAAACAAATTATTTAAAAATAGAAAACAAAAATTAAGCAAAATTGATCACCATTAACAGTGAAGGAATGATCTTCTCCCAACCGTGGGAGGAGATTATAGATCTAAAGGAGATTGTCAGTACATACGTGCAGAGGAGATCTACAATTTCCTCCCATGTGTAGAGGAGATCGCAGACCTTCGCTGTACATGAGAGGAGATCGACATCTCCTTCATGATCGAAATGATATTTGATCTCCTTTGGCCAAGGTGAAGGAAATTGCAATCTCTTACATGCACGCAAGTGCGAGAAGATCAATCTCTTACCAAGTATAGAGGAGATCATCAATCTCCCTCGTGGTTGGGAGGAGACCTCCAACCGGTAAGGATCTTGCAAGTTTTCTCAAGAATCTCGTAAAAATGAAGCCACCTCTACTGGCTTGTTCTTATTAATATTTGTTAATTTTATTTTAGAGCTAATAACACCCACCTTCCTTGAGGTTTTGCCAATTATAAGCGGAGTTAACTTTATCGTTAATGGACATAGACCTCTCATGTTGTTAGTTGACTTCCGTTAGAGTTAACAAATAAGGTTAGATCTTCACTGTCCACCTCACCTAAGATGGACGGTAGAGGTTTTTCTTTTTTTAAAAAAATTATAAAAAATTGAACTTTAGATCTCCATCGCCCATCCTTGAATGGACGGTGGGGATCTAAAATTTATTTTTCTAATTTTTTATTTTTTAAAAATAATTGAGTTTGAAATGTGAAGATTGGATCTGCACTAAGATAAAAAAAATTTAAAATTTGTTGGAGATATGCGCGACGAACCCAGAAGGATTCGTCAACGAAGACGAACCCAAATGGATTCGTCAACGAGGGTTCATCTTCGAACGCAAACCTAGTTACGAGGGCTCGTAATTTGAGTTCGTCTTCAAAGGCAAACCCTATATCTGGGTTCGCTTTCAAAGGCGAACCCAGCGGCTGGAGATCTAACCATGGCTGGATCTCCAGCACCCTTTTTAGTGTTCTTCACCAAAAGATTCTTCTTCGATTTTTTTTTTTTTTTGTGGTTTTTAATGGAGATCCAATCTGGAGATCCAATCAGTTTTTATGGACGGTAGAGATCCAATCTGAAATTTTTTCTTATAATTGTTATTTAAAAAAAAATTAAAATAGATCATAACCGTTCATCATGTCAAAGATGGAATGTTGAAATTTTTTTAAAATTTTTTATTTAATAAAGTAAATTTAAAAAAGGAGAAAAGATAAAAATATCTCTGTGTTTGTTAAGTTTGATTAAAGTAAATTAATGAAAGGGGAGGTCTTTGTCCATTAACGGTAAAGTTAATTCCGCTTGTAGTTGATAAAAGTTTAAGGGATGTGGGTGTTATTAACTCTTTATTTTATTTCTTAAAAATATTAGTTTTTTTTATTAATTTAAAATCTAGACCATTCATTTTTAATTTCTCTTTCTTCTTGATGTTTTTTTATTAGGAATAATTGTAATTTTTTACCTAAAAATTTTAGTCAATTATTAAATCTAATGATTATTGACTGACGTGAGTGTATTTTAGTATAATTAACCATAAATGTTGAATATTAACCCGCTGGGCCATACTATAGTGCTAGTTTGTGCATTTTCCATAATAAACAAGTGGTCAACCTTGTCATGGAATTAATTAAAGAATTAATTGCACTCACTTTTTTTAAATTTAATGATGTTCGTAAAATTTTAAATAAATATTTAAAATTAGTATAAATA
Organism: Xanthoceras sorbifolium; assembly: GCA_003430845.1. Classification (NCBI taxonomy): domain Eukaryota; kingdom Viridiplantae; phylum Streptophyta; class Magnoliopsida; order Sapindales; family Sapindaceae; genus Xanthoceras; species Xanthoceras sorbifolium. The sequence continues at coordinate 8,418,821 of CM010618.1, forward strand.
CCTTATATTTTTAAATTTAATTTATTAATTAAAAGGTAATTTGTTCTTTTTAATTAATAAATTGCACTTGTCACTTTTCCTGGGGTTCAGAAGTTGTGGATGCAATTCGTACAGAAGAACATCAACTCGTGCATCACATGGTGCCGTGCTGGAAATTAATACTATAAATATGGCGGTTTTTTCTTCATATCTCCAATCAAATTATATGATTATATCTTCTCATCTCTCAAGATATTTTGGCCAACATACATTTTCCATGGCTTTCTCTTCCACAGTTTCTGAATCCTCCCATCCACTTATTTCAGAGAAACTATTTCCAACAATTAGCAAGTCAACCCCCACGGTAGTTAATTCTTTGCCTACTAGCCAAAATGAAAGCAGTACCCATGATAATGGGAACCACTTGAAACACATCACTTATCCAAGTGAACACCCCAGTTTCCCTGTAAGTTTTTAACAGCAATTTTTAATTAATCTAAAGAAGTGAAAAACATAAATTTTGTACAAAATCCTATGTCTTAAGACACGATTTTTAAGATGACCCTTATTTTAATGCTAGATATTGTGTATTGCCAACTGAGTTTACTTTGTCACAGGATGTTGATGTTTACGTTAAGTATGCACAGAAACTGAAGGTATTCAAGCAAATACTTATTGGAGTAGGAGAAGATCCATTTGAAGGATTGGCCATGATAGATGCTGTTCAACGTCTAGGCATCGACTACCATTTCCAAGCCGAGATTGAAGAAATTCTTCAAAGGCACTACATGATAATTACTAATGGTTATCATTCTCATGATCTTCAAGAGGTTGCCCTTCGCTTTCGACTGCTGAGACAACAAGGCTATAATGTACCAGCAGGTATATTTTCTTGGCCCGTTGAAGTAATTGCTTTTAGTTTTATATTCTAATGGGTGTGTACTGTATGTGTAGCAGATGTGTTTAACGACTTCATTAGAAGCAAGGAAGGGAAGTCTCACCGGAATGTAAGCGAAGATATCAAGGGATTGATGGAGTTATATGAAGCTTCACAGCTAAGTGGAGAAGGAGAAACTGTGATTGATGAAGGTGGGAATTTCAGTGCCAATCTCCTCAATGAATGGATGAAAAATCAGCTTGATGATCATTATCAAGCTAAAGTTGTTGGGAATACATTGGTGTATCCACATCACAAAAGCTTGCCGAGGTTCATGGCCAAAACAATGTTCCAGAGCAATTACCAAGGTGAAAATGGGTGGATACATGTTTTACAAGAACTAGCAGTAATGGATTTCAACATGGTCCAGTCCTTACACCAAAAGGAAATTGTCCAAGTATCCAAGTAAGATTTTGATCATGATATATACATATATAGGATATGATTTTCTCATTTTAATTAAAAATATGTGTTTGTCATTTATGTTAGATGGTGGAACGATCTCGGTTTAGCTAAGAAGTTGGAGTTTGCAAGAGATCAACCAATTAAATGGTACATTTGGTCCATGGCCAGCCTCACAGATCCAAACTTGTCAGAGCAAAGAGTAGAGCTCACAAAACCTATATCACTCATCTACATTATTGATGACATTTTTGATGTTAATGGGACACTCGATGAACTCACTCTCTTTACAGAAACTATTACTAGGTATGCATTGGTTTTTCTCTTTCTTGTTTTTATTTATTTTTTGTATACTCGAATCTCCCAAATTGATGTGGAATTCAATTCTCTAGATGGGATCTTTCGGCTGGTGATCAACTACCGGAGTATTTGAGGATATGTTTCAAGGCTCTTAATGATATAACTGATGAAATCAGCTATAAAGTGTACAACCAACATGGATATAACCCCGTACACTCCCTGCGAAAGGCGGTATATATCAACCCTAATACCAAACCACTAAAATTTTCTGCTCTGATACATTTCAATAATGAACTTGCGAAAAAGATTTGAATTAAGTTATATCAATTTAAATATGTGATTTGAACATGTATATATCTATTTCCTTTTAATTGATGATATATCTTTAATTTTTAAATTAATATATACAGTTTGACTAATATATTATAAATTGTTTTCTTCAGTGGGCAATGTTGTGCAATGCATTTCTAGTTGAAGCAAAATGGTTTGATTCCGGGCACTTGCCAAGGGCTGAAGAGTACTTGGAAAATGGAATAGTGAGTTCAGGGGTACATGTGGGACTGGTGCACATTTTCTTCCTTGTAGGTCAAAATATAACCAGGGAAAATGTGGAGCTTATTGAGAGCAACCCAGGCTTACTATCTTCCACAGCTACAATTCTGCGGCTCTGGGATGACTTGGGAAGTGCCAAGGTAATATGATTCACCCATATGCATGTCATAAAATGTTGAGTCACGTTTATATTTTGCTTCTGTACGTTATTCACTGTAAGAATTATTGTAGACACTGATTAGTAACATCTCATGAATTGACACCATCATAACACGATGTAGCCCATGATATTCACATATTTCACACGAGACCATTTACAGCTGGAAATACAAATTGTATGCATGGTAATAAAATTAATGTATATGTTTTTCCTCTCTCTCTCTCTCTCTCTCTCTATATATATATATATATATATAATATATGTATATGCAGGATGAGAATCAGGAAGGTAAAGATGGATCATACATACAATACTACATGATGGAAAACCAAGACACAACAGAAGAAGCTGCAAGAAAACATGCTATCGATAAGATTTCATATGCATGGAAGCGCCTCAACAAGGAATGCTTGTCACCAAACCCATTTTCAGCAACTTTCACGAGGGCTTGTCTTAATCTTGCAAGAATGGTTCCATTGATGTACGGTTATGATGACAAGCAACGCCTCCCAATCCTTGAGGACTATATCAAATCTCTTCTCTTTGAAAACAAACCTACTCGAGGAGTTTATTAATTTATATGATTTCTTTTGTTTAAAAATAAAGAAAAAGACCGTTGTACGAATGAGCCAGTACGTATTTGGTCAAACATATGTATTAAAATATTGTCAAATATACCAATATTTTGTTTTGATTTTCTATCTTAATAGATGCTATGCTTTGGTCCTTATTGGTGGGGTCTTTCATTTTGAGTCCATGAATATGTACGCATGAGGGTCTCATGTTTTGATGAATGGACACAAACAGTTTCTCCCCTTAATTATCTACCTTTCCCATAACTTTTGAGTTCAATGAAATTATTTGTTATATTTTATGTACAACCTAATTAACTACATGTATAACTTTAAAATACAAAATTAACTCGACACTGTAATCAAGAGCGTCTCATTTTTTATCAAGAGCGTGTGACTAAATTAATGGCTATATATACCATTATTAGTCGCCATCGCTCATTAGTTGTGACTAGATAATTATTTTATGGTAGGTAAATAGTCATGTGTTTTTTAAGGAATTGATTCTGACCTCACACTACTTATCATCTCTTCCTTAAATTATAGTAGGACGAATGAATCAATAATTCATATCTGATAGTTGATTTCTGTTCCACCACATTACCTAGAAGCCCTCGATTTCTAACAATTATTGAGAATTGACAAATTAAAAAGAAGGGCCCAATTACCAAAACTGACTGCAGAGGAAGCCCACCTGCTTCTATGCTACTGCCAGTCTGCCACCTTACACATATGTTAGAAATTTCACTAGCCACCATAAGAGTCCGGACATGGTCCCTCCCGCCATCAGAGTCAGACCTGACTAGTTGGATAGGGCCACTTAATGTGCACATGTTTTTTAAAATACAAATTTCTCATGGGCCCATGGGCCATACAAAATATGAATTATTGTTTTGGAATGACTTGAAAAAGAAAAAAACAAAAAAATTACTCTCATACAACGTTTATGATTATTGTACAAATTTCTTATTTTGACCAGCTCTGATTAACCGCAACTGAAAAAAAATATATATATATTAAGAGTAAAAATATTATTTTGCACATCAATATAATTAAAACAATTAAAATTTAAAATTTAGAAAACAATCCTAAATATTTTAATACCTATAAATTTAATCTAAAATAATTATAAAAAGAACTCTAAACTGTTTTAAATTTTCAACAAAAACTAAAAAAAAATGCAGACCTACGGAACTTCTCCCATCTCCTCCCACCTCCAATGGAGGTCTGCATTTTTTTTTTAAAAAAAAGAAAAATCGACTTTCTCATTTTACAAATTTGAAACAAAGTTGGAGTTTTTTAGAATTTTAGAAAATATTTGGAATGAAGTTTTTATTTTTTAAATCCCATGCCATGTCAGCCCTAAATTATAATTTAGAGTATTTTTAACTTTTTACAATTTTTACTTAGTTAACGTTGGTCAAATGGAGAATTGTGCAATAAATACAAACGTTGCCTGAAAGTGCAATTTCGCCTAAATTCAGAAGTATTGATACAATTAAAAAAAGGATATTATTAAAATTCTTATATAGTTTGGTGTATTCGTTAAAATTTTTCCTCTAGTTTTATTTATGGCTAAAATTTCTCCCATAGTTTGGTGTATCCGTTAAAATTCCCCATATTATTGATCGTTAACTTTTCAATTATAAATATTATTAAAATGTTCCTCTAATTTGGTGTATTAGTTAAAATTCTTACGTGGCTTCATTTTATAGTCAATTTATCCCCTACCGTCAGATCTAATTACTAAAATATCTTTAACCATTAACGTTCAGTTAAAAACTTTATGGCACTAAGGGTATAAAAGTAAATATATATAAATATAAAATTAAAATATTTTAATTTATAATATTAATAAATCTTTACCGTCCATAGTATAATAAACATTAGAGATCAAATATAAAATATAAAAAAATTAAAAAAAAAAGTTAGATCTCCATAGATAGACAGTGGAGATTATAAGTACAAATTTTAAAAAAATAAAAAAAATAAAAAATAAAAAGATGGATTTTCACCGTTCATCTCCATATATGAATAATAGAGATCATAAATATAAAATATTTTTTAAAAAAAATCAAAAAATAAATACATATTTAAAAAAATATTAAACATAGAATTTATAAGAAAATATTAAATTTTTTATTTTTTGAATTGTTTAATATTTTATATTTAATCTCTACCGTCCATTATATGATGGAGGGTAGAGATTCATTGATATTATAAATTAAAATATTTTAATTTAATATATATAGATACCTTTATATCCTTGGTACCCTAAAATTTTAATAAAAAATTTAACGTTTAACAATATTTTGGTAATTAAAATTGATAATATGGGGAAATTGACTGTAAAATAAAATTATATGAGGGATTTTAATTACAAATGAAATTAGGGGAAGATTTTGACTAATACATCAAATTAGAGGGGAATTTTATTAATATTTCTAATTGAAAAGTTAAAAGTCAATAGTATTTTGGTAATTACACTGACGGTAAATGGATTTTGACGAATACACCAAATTATATGGAGGATTTTAGCTATAAATAAAACTAAAGGGAGATTTTAATAATATTCCAATTAAAAAATTAGATAAAATTGGACTTGCCGGTAACTTTTTTTTTTTTCCTTAATACAAATTTTTCACAGAAATCGATAACCAATGATGGACTAATACGTAACTTAACGGTTTAAGAGTAAAAATATTTTTGTATACATAACAATAATTAAAATTTTTTTAAAAAAATTAGACAACCCAAAATATTTCTGTAATATATACCCAAATAAAAACTATAGAATAACTACATAAGTTTATAAAATTGAAAATCCACCACAACCCACCTTTATCCTCTGATACTGATGTTGGTAAGGTGATCAAAATAGTTAGAGGAGGCTCGCGAGCTCTCCTGGGTTTGGGTGAGGCTACGAGCCTACTTCATGCAAAACAGCAGGGCGATGCCTCATATAGATCTGGGGGAGGCATCATAACCTCCTCTTATCATAAGGAGGTTCGACACCTCCTGCCATATAATTAAGAGAACAGCGGCAACTCTATAGAGAAAGGAGGTGGTAATGCCTAATTTACGTTGAAGAGACACAATACCGCTTCCTTATCAAGAAGAAGGCCACAAGTAGCCTCCTTTCATAAAGGAAGCCACCGGCAACAACCTACTCTATATTAGAGGAGTTGTGCCGATGACATTTATTTATGAGATATTATTAAAATGACCTCTATAGTTTAGTATATTCATCAAAATCCCCCCTCTAGTTTTATTAATGAATAAAATCTTCCATTTAGTTAGGTGTATTCGTCAAAATCCTCTCTAACGTCAGTTTTAATTACCAAAATATCATTTATCGTTAACTTTTTAGTTAGAAATATTATTAAAATCACATTCTAGTTTGGTGTATTAGTCAAAATCTTCCTCTAGTTTTATTATAGTTAAAATCCCCTTATAGTTTCATTTATAGTCAATTTCCCCCTTACCGTCAGTTTTAATTATCAAAATACATTTAACTATTAACTTTATATTAAAAACTTTAGGGCACCAAGGTTATAAATGTGTGTGTGTGTATAAATATATATATATATATATATATATATATATATATGAGCTAATTGCACTCACACCCTCTGAGGTTTGGCCAACTACAGGTAAAATCAACTTTATCGTTTATTAACAATGACACCCCCTTGACTTTAGTCAAAGTGAACAGTATCAGGGGTATTTTCGTCTTTTTCAATTTTTAATTTTATTTTATTAAATAATAAATCAAAAAATTAAAATAAAATAATAAAATTATTTAAAAATTAATAAAAAATAAAAAATTAATTAATTTAAATCCATTTTCCAGATCGAATCTCAACCGTCCATCAAGATTAATGAAGGGTTGAGATTCAATCTGAAAATGGATCAAAAAAAAAAAAAAAAATTTTGGGATCTTCGAAGAACCCAATCTGGGTTCTTCGAAGAACCCATCGAAGAACCCAGAGAGGGTTCTTCGATCTCTGGGTTCAGATCGAAGAACCCTTCTGGGTTCTTCGATCGAACCCATCTGGGTTCTTCGAAGAACCCAGTGTCTGGGTTCTTAGAAGAACCCAGAAAACTGGGTTCTTCGAACGAAGAACCATGGTTCTATGGTTCTTCGTTCGAAGAACCCAGAGGGTTCTTCGATCGAACCCATCTGGGTTCGATCGAAGAACCCAGTTTTCTGGGTTCTTCGAAGAACCCAGTTGGGTTCTTCGATCGAACCCATCTGGGTTCTTCGAAGAACCCAGTTTCTGGGTTCTTCAAAGAACCCAAAAAACTGGGTTCTTCGATCGAACCCAGATGGGTTCGATCGAAGAACCCTCTGGGTTCAGATCGAAGAACCCTTGTGGGTTCTTCGAACGAAGAACCATCGAACCATGGTTCTTCGTTCGAAGAACCCAGTTTTCTGGGTTCTTCGAAGAACCCAGTTGGGTTCTTCGATCGAACCCATCTAGGTTCGATCGAAGAACCCAGAAGGGTTCTTCGATCTGAACCCAGAGATCGAAGAACCCTCTCTGGGTTCTTCGAAGAACCCAATCTGGGTTCTTCGAAGATCCCAAAAAAATTTTTTTTTTTTTTTTTTTATCCATTTTCATATTGAATCTCAACCCTTCATTAATCTTGATGGACGGTTGAGATTCGATCTGGAAAATGGATTTAAATTAATTAATTTTTTATTTTTTATTAATTTTTAAATAATTTTATTATTTTATTTTAATTTTTTGATTTATTATTTAATAAAATAAAATTAAAAATTGAAAAAGACGAAAATACCCCTGATACTGTTCACTTTGACTAAAGTCAAGGGGGTGTCATTGTTAATAAACGATAAAGTTGATTTTACCTGTAGTTGGCCAAACCTTAGGGGATGTGAGTGCAATTAGCTCTCTCTCTATATATATATATATATTAAATTAAAATATTTTAATTTATAATATCAATAAATCTTTACTCTTCATAATATGATGAACATTAGAGATCAAATATAAAATATAAAATAATTAAAAAATAAAAGTTGGATCTCCACCGTCCATAGACGAACGGTAGAGATCATAAACACTAAATTTTTTTTTTTAAAAAAAAATGGATCTACACCGTCTATCTCTATAGATGGATAGTAAATATCATAAACATAAAATATTTTTTAAAAAAAATACGAAAAAAATTAAAATAAATAAATAAAATTAATTTAAAAATGGACCTCCACCGTCCATCTCTATAGATTTTAAATTTTTTAAATTTTAATTGTTTAATATTTTATATTTGATCTCTATCGTCCATCATATGATGTAGGGTAGGGATTCATTGATATTATAAATTAAAATATTTTAATTTAATATATATAGATATTTATCTTTATATCCTTGGTGCCCTAAAATTTTTAATAAAAAGTTAATGATTAAAGGTATTTTGGTAATTAAAATTGACGGTATGGGGGAAATTGACTATAAAATGAAACTATTGGGGGATTTTGACCACAAATGAAACTAGGAGGAAATTTTGACTTATATACCAAATTAAAGGGGAATTTTAATAATATTTTTAACTGAAAAGTTAACAGTCAATGGTATTTTGGTAATTAAAACTGACGGTAGAAAAAATTTTAACGAATACACCAAACTACAGGAAGAATTTTAACTATAAATGAAACTAAATTGTGTATTTTGATGAATACATCAAACTATAGGGCTTTTAATAATATCCCTTTATTTATTTGATTTTTTATTTGTTGGTAGTTTTTAAATTGATATTTAAAAAAAAAGGTTTATAAATTAATTATTAATGGATTTTATAAATTTCTCAATGTTAGAGATATTTATATCTTTTTGTTCTTTTTATTCAGTGAACCGGTACAAGTAACAAAATTCTAACACTTTTTAAGGGTAGAATATATGATAAAAGGAAAATTGTTGGATAGTGCAATTGCAATTTTACCTAGCGTCGAGGGAAGTTAAGTGTAATTAACCTAATTATATTTTAAATTAATCTCATACCTATAGATGTCGGGAGCCCCGTTTTGCAATATTCATATATTCATATCCGCCAATCGAGAATGGACATCCACAGGATACCCATATCCTCCAGTAGAATTGTTAATTTGTTATCTCTAGGTTTGATTAGCACCCAAGGATTTCATCTAAGTATCACATTTAACAAGATTTTTATGGGGTGGAACGTGTTCTCAATCCTTTTCCTTTCTTCACTGAACTGGGTAATAGGTGTGCAACCAGTAAGACAATTAATTAAGAACCCACATAATGACAACTGGTGATCAATGGCAGATTCATGAGTATGATCAAAGGACATCCAGATGTAGGAAAACGCCTCAACCTCCACCGGGGATCCACTTTCGGAGTCCTTTTACCAGCATGTGTAAATGCCGCAAGGATGGTCCTCCGTTGTGCAGTTATTGACAATTTCATCACCATCCAGGCCTCAAGAAGCATATGAAGTATATGATCTATAAACCATATTAGCTACGTGGCCATACTAGGGTGACTCTTTCGAATGGCTTTCGGTGCAAGGTTCTCAACACAAAAACATCAATCAGTTAGCGTATGAACATCCGCTAAACAAAGTCACTTTCGGACTCAATTAAAGAAAGGAAAACGAAAAGCAAAACATATGACTGTTGATGCTGCATATCACTTGTTGCATAACACCAGGAACGTCTTCAGTTCCACGCTAAGTCCAAGTTCAAGTTGCATGAGATAGAACAGAGCCCAAGCTGTGAGGCGCATTTTGTGAACTGGGAGAGAAAAGCTTTCAAAGATTCCTCTTTGGATTTGGGTTTTAGGAGAGTGGTTACTGGCCTACTAAGGCTTTTGAAACATCTTGAACTAAAGTTTACAGATGCCAAAAGCAATTAAAAATTTAAATAGCAAATAGCTAAGCAAAATCACACCATAACAAAACAAGTTTTCAAAATTTCAGCTTATGAGTACATTTATGCTTAGTAACTCAGTTCAGAGAAATTCAACACTTCAAAAAATAAATTTGAGAGCGGACACTGAAAAACAGAAAGCTTACAAGATTCTAACAAAGAACAAAACCACAAAAGCCATTGCACTATTCTTGTGAAGGTAGTTTGAGTTTGTAACGACAGAATTTATTCGTCTTGCCAAGGTGCACCAGCTCTTTCGCCTCCTCAATCCTTGACTCTTTAGCCAAACCATCCACTACGCGCTGCAACAATCCCCCATTAACTAGATACCGTTTGCCAAAAATCTCCTTGCACAGCTTCAAAGCAAACTCCAAATCACCCTTCTCACAAAGGAAAGGAACAAATATCCCAAACGTGGCTCTATTCACAGCACATCCACTCTTCTCCATATCATCATACCACCGCTTAGCTCCTTCTAAGTTCCCATCATTAACAAAGCACTTGATCAAAGAATTGAAACTAAACGCATCGGGTTCAATTGTCTTGCTCCTCATTTCTCCAACTAACTCAACCGCCTCTTTCGTTTTCTTCTCCACTGCTAAACCTTCCAATTTCGCATTATAACTCCTAATATCAGGCACAACATTCTTACTCACCATTCTAGTCCAAATCTTCTCACCCTCTGTGAACCGCCCCTTCAAGTACAACTCGTATAAAAGAGTATTAAAAGTGATCAAATCCGGGTTTATACCCTTTTTCTCCATATCATCAAGCAACATACTGGCCGAATCATACGAATCCATTTCACAAAGCGCCTTAACAACCGTATTATACGACACCAAATCGGGTTCTACCCCCAACTTGCCGGGCAAATTCTTAAACAGTTCATCAACCATATCGTACTTCTTCGAGTTAACACACGCCCCCAGAAGCGCATTGAACGACAAAACCGTCTGCTTGCTGTTTCGTTCAGGCATTTCATCGAACACCTTCTTTGCATTATCAAACATGCCGGAACTTCCATAGAGGGAAATCAAACGCGCAGCGAAACCCTCTTTGGAGATATCATTATACTGCTTTTGATGCTCGAGGATCTCCTCGACCCATTTGAAGCGCTTGGCGTTGGCAAGTCGGTGAACCGCGTCCTTATAGATGCCGGTTTTGGTGCGGAACCGTTCGTTGTCGGAGGCTCTCTTGAACTTCTCGACAAGTCGTTTGAGGTCGTTCTCTCTGTAGAGGTTGGCGCAGACGGAGCCGGTTCTGGTGGCGGTGGTTGTGGCTGTGGCTGTTGCGGTGGAGAAGGAGCGGCGGAGGAGGCGAGACACGGACGACATCGTTTCGGCAAAGGGAGTGAGTCGAAGTGATAATTAGTAATCAAGGGTTTTACAATTTGGGGGTTTTAATCAGAAAAGTTTCAGGGTTTTTAGCAGTTTTGACTTTGACCATACTACTAGCCTAACATGTCATGACCATGGATGCACATGACATAACTTTATAAATCCAATTTAAAATGCAAGTTTACTATAAATGTTTAATTTATCCAAAGTTGCTTTGAAAAAAGAAAAGAAAAAAGAATTATTATAATTTAAATATTCTTCATTCAAGATATGAAAAATTAAAAAAGTCCTAAGATATAACTAAATTTTAAAAATAGTCCCGTGACTTTAAAATTAGGTAAAGAAATTTTAATCATATACTAAGGGCTCGTTTGGGAAAGCTTTTACTTATGACTTTTGACAGTAGAAGAAGAGAAGTAAAAGCCTGAACTTTTAATTTACTGTTTGGATGATGTATTTCAGAAGAGCTTTTATATACATAAGAGCTTTTGAGACTGTTTGGCTGAAATATTTAAAAAAGTCTATAAATTATGGTAGGACATTTTTGCCCTTCAATAAGAGCTTTTAATATTGTTTGGCTATGAAAATTTTATTATAATTTCTACTCAACATAATTTCAACTTTGTAACAAAAAATACAAGTAAAATTGTTAATAAATATTTAATTTATGTGGGATAATATAATATATCAAAATTTATATTTTATGAACAAAAAAAATAAAATAATTAAAATTTTTTTACAATTTTAGATACACACGTATAATAATTTAGTACAAATTATAAAGATAATATTAGATAAAATTCTAATGATAAAAGTGAACAGAAAGTCATGGAATGAATTGAAAATCCTAATGATAAAATTCATTTACTGTTTGGCTAGGACATGGAAGGAATTGAAAATTTGTTATTAAGTAAAATAAGGTCAAAATGGGGATTATAAAACTTTCATTAAAAAATTTTGGCTTCCCGGTCATTGGTCCAAAAGCTCTTTTGGAAAAAGCCACAAATTGCTTTTAGCTTATAGTGGAAGAGCTTTTATAAGTCCAAAGCCTTTTTATTGAACCATCCAAACAAGTTTAGAAGTGGTTTTTGGATCCAAAAAGCCCAAAAGCCACTTCTATAAGCCATCCCAAACAAAGCCTAATTCTTAATATTTGAAGTTGTTTTTGATCGTAGTCAAATTTGAGAGAAATTTTTTTTTTTTTAAGAGACTACAATTACAGGACTAATAACTGGCGCATTCTGTCAAAATCAATCGCTAAACGCGCGGTCCGAATATCTACTCTCATAATAGAACAAGGGGAGAAAACTACCCACTGAGTTAGGAGGGAGATGCACTAACCACTTGAGCTATAAAGGGATGTGCAGATAAATATTTTTTAAGATCACCAATTCTAAAAATCACATGGGTTGGTTGTTATATAATAAATTGCTTCTTAAGCTTTTAATATGATCTCTTTTTTTCTTTTTCTTTTTTTAGTTATTAATTTGCTCTAATTTAGTTCTACAATGCAACTTGTCTAAAGAAATAGTTCTACAAGGATAAAAATAAATAAAGCAAAAACATTTTAATATCCACAGTGCCTCAACTAGAAGGACTTGCTATTTCATGTTCTGATAAGATAATGAATGGTACTTGTAGTAGTACTCCAGTTTACCTTTCAAGAACATGATAAAAAAAAAAAAACAAAGAATGTTACCTCATTTGTATAGTCTTAATAAAAATATAATAATTTGCAGTTATTTTTCACTAACAAAATATCTGTTTTCAGCATGACAGAAAATCTGGTTTTGCTTCTGTTTTGGTACACCACTTCACACATCAACACATCTTTAGCATGGCTTGCCCAGTAGGCACACTTTATAAAGCATAAAAACTGTAATTACAGTACTGGAAGAGAATATGGTGTTTTCTCACACACATTTTTTGTACTTGCCTGCCAGTCAACAAAAATAATGACCAAACACTTCAACCAACACCAATAACTGAAAAACAAACTCATATTTTTCTGATTTTAACTTCCAATAAGATAATGTAGAGAAAGTAGAATTACTTGTAGTAATCATGAAATATCAGAGATAATGTAGAAGCGCACACATTTTTTAAGTCATTTTTCACAAGTTTCTCATAAAAACTGATATTGAAACCAACCTGCTTGATTTTTAGTTATAATGATAAACCAAATTAGATTTTGGGATCATTAAATGTCTCTCTCTCTCTCTCTCTCTGGAAATGCCAGTGCAAAAAGTGCTTATTATTGCCTAACAAACCTTGCCTTCTCTCTGTGTTGTAAAAATGTTACCCTTGTGAGGAGCAGCTATATAAACCCCCCCAAGTCCAATTGTAGTCTCTCTCAATCCAAAGAGCCTGCAATTTCTTAGTGACCATCTCTTCCAATGGAGTTTCTAGGCTCTGCCTCTGGTGCATCGTTCATTACTAGGGCTCGAAGGAGGCCAGCCTATGACGATAGCAAAGAATTCAAATCCAAGAACCTCAATGCTGAGAGACGACGGAGGGAGAAACTCAGTAGCAGGCTCTTGACTCTGCGGTCATTAGTCCCTCTTATTACAAATGCAACTACCCGAAACTCATCATAACTTGTTCCATTTTTTCTGATTTCCATGACATTTTCTGTTAGCCAATTGTCTACTACTGTGTACATGATAAATATAAATGTGATTCTGATTCTATGATTTCTTGTTTGTATCAGATGAACAAAGCAACCATTATTGAGGATGCTATCAGTTACATAGAGGCGCTGCAGAGGGATGTCAAGGTTCTTAGTGACCAGCTGCTAGAAATGGAATCATCCTCAGAAGAAAGGGAGAAGCCAAGAATTGATGAGATCAATGCTGCTGAGGAGATGAAGAAAAATGGGATAGAGGTCATTTTATTATCCAAATTACTGTCCCCTCGCATATATACAAATGTATTATAGGCAAAACTAGTATTAACTTTTGCTGTTGTCTACAGGAAGATGTTCAGGTGACCAAAATCGATGGAAAAAAGATCTGGATGAAGATTATCTTTGAGAAGAAACGCGGTCGATTCACTAAATTGCTGGAGGCCATGACTTACCTAGGCTTTGAGATGACTGATACCAATGTCACTACCTATAAAGGAGCAATTCTTCTTTCAGCCTGTGTAGAGGTAAGATGGAAGAAGACCAAAAAAAAAAAAGCAGAAGATAGAAATTCCAACAATGTGTATAACATTACAAAACTCAGAACTAACAATAGATCAAAGTAGATACATTAGCGTGGTTTATGTTTCAATTAATTAGCAGTGTTTTACTCTGCCTCTGTGTTAATATTTTTCATATTTTTTTTCTTTTTAATGTGGCTGTAGCGAACTTATGGTGGTTCGCTTGAAGTTGAGGAAACGAGGGAGTTGATTCTACAGATCATCAGAGGCATATAAAGGGTGGGAGAGTATAATTTTTATAGGTAACGGCATGGATTAAATGAGAGGATTAAGTATAATCTTGACATGTAATCTGATGTTTTTCAATCTCCGAAACAATCAGAAGAATGTTGATTAATACAATTAAATGCTTTGTTGAATTCAATTTGATTACTAGTGCAGCTGCACAAGACTAGAATACATTAGTTGTTTCATTAAATTTGACTAACAAGGAGATGTTTAGAAACCAAGTTTGTGGAGCACATGAAGTTTTAGTTTCTTGGTATGTACCAAATAGTCCATCACTTGCATAATTTTGCTGTACTGAGTATTTACCAATACCACATTGTATATCTGCATCTTTCTCTCCATACTAAATCTGATAGACCAGCAAACAATATATCAGTCCTTCTCCAATCAGGACCATCCAAAAAAATATATCATTCGAAATGGTTCAAACACGAGAATTTTTATATATATTGTAAGTTTTTGGACTCCATTGATGTTGATGTAGATTACACAATGATCAAAACATGACTGGGTCTAATGGTCATAGTTAATCGAATCTAAAATTTATGGAACCAATGTTGTCAGTTTAAAATTAGAAAAATGCAAGCCAATCAACTCAGTAATAACTCTGGTTACAAGCTAAGCAAGATCAGTATGTATAAAATAGACTTGGAATTAAAATAAAATAACCACAAATTTCATTGGTTTTATAACTTAGTTCCGCTTATCAACTTGTGCTCTAACATGGGATCGTTTTAGACCATTTAATGAAATAGCCCTATTATATACAAATTGGACTATGGTCTATAATCCAATTGTATATTTAAATACAATTGGATTATCAGATCAATCCAATTCATTATATTAATCCCACCAATTCATTCTCATATATCGATTAATAGGGGTGGGTGTCGGTTGGATAGGCTCACTTTTTGTATAATCCGAACCAATTCGACAATTGATCGGTTTTTCAAAAAGTGATCTAATTCAAACAAAAAGTCTAAACTGATCCGAACCAATCTAAACCGACTTGGACCAGTTCGATTCAATTCAGTTTGATCGGTTCGTGGACCTATTGGGCCATATAAATGAACTTGATTTTTATTCTGTTGTTATTCATATTTTAAGCCTATTAATTTCAGCCTCAAGTCCTCAACTATACAAAAGTTTTATAATAATCTAAATAACTAGTGCTCAATATAAATCTATTCAAAATTCAAATAACATTTCAAGTCATCAATATAAGCATGTTCAAATAACATTCCAATAAATTTGAAATCTTAGCTATTACAATTTAATAACATTCTATAAATAACAAAAATAACAGTCTACAAACAACTACTAAATAATATATAATAATCCAAATATCAATACATAAATAATAATAAAAATTTCAAATAAGCAATAGAATAATCAAACCAGATGGTTTTGAAGAGAGATCGTGCTCTGTCCGTATTTATGAGGCTGAGAAAAATGACTGAAAAAGGGAGGTAATAGATTAGGGTTTTTTTTTTTTAATTTATATATTGGGTTACTGGTTCGGATCGCGATTACAAAATCCGAATCGCGAACCGAACCAATAATAACTGGTTTCTAAAAAAATGAACCGAATCGATCCATTAAGAATCTTGAGCCGATCCAAAACCGATTTGAACCGATTCGGTTCGGTTCATTGGATTTTTATCCACCCCTATCGATTAATGTCATCTACCAGACCAGATTAAAAGTACTATTGCATCTCATCTCCCAAGTAAAATATACAAATCAATAATATTACACAACCTAAATGATATGTCAAGTGAAAATTTTTTTTTTGCCCATGTCATTGGTCACACCATCTCATGATTTTGATAAAGCGAATTACTTACACTTCAATTTGGGTTGATTGTTTTAGGTTAATTTTATTGGACTGTGTAACATTAGTCTGTACAAATTCCTAGCAGATTCACTATTGGTAAATATCAATCTTAAATCAGCTTGTTGAGATAAAATGAAATCCTAATTTTATTAGTGGATGATAGACTTTCCTTTGAAAACAAGCAACACATTCCTTAGAGATAAGAGATAAACAAAATCATTGAAGATATTCTCGACAACAACCCTCAATCAGTTAAGAATCCAAAAGGCCAAAAAAAAAATCCTGAAAATTTTTCCATTTCATTAATACTTCTTTTATCTCCAAATTTTCCATTTTTACAGTCTTAATAGCATCTATCAATCAAAGTCCATATCTTTTAATGACACAGAAGAAACGCAAAATGTATCTCTCAAAAACAATGGACCAAAGTAACCTTTCATCTCTGAACTTGAATTCCCATCTTCCTTCCAATTTTCTCCATCAGAACTCCTGCATTCCACATTTATATTCCAATTATTTGATAACCCTTTATCCAAAATTTAATAAAAATATTGTTTTTTTAAAAAAAAAATTAAAAAAATCAAGACAAGGATCATAGAAAAGGGTGTACCTTGGTGCTTGCAAACAGGAGGATCTTCAAAGAGAGAAAGAGAGAGTTGTTTACGAGCAAGACCAATATCAATCAAGATGAGTCCAGATGATGGATCATTGACAATGATACCTTTGACTGGGAACCAAAGGAAGAGCTCTTCTTGAGTGAGACCTTCAAGCCCCACAAGCCCACCGTAACTGAGGTTGGCTCTCACCACGCTATCAAAAAACACTCTGCTGTCAAACATGGCCATACATGGACTCTCCAGGTGCACCTCTAAGCGCCCTGTTACCTGATCAAACTCATAGGATTTCACATTTCTTGGGAAGAGACCACCTGGGAGTCCCTGGCTTTTGAGCAGGTTTTGAATAGAAAAGGTGGCAGTGGTGGCGGCGGCGGCGGTACTGGCGATTGGAAGAAGAAGAAGAAGAATAAAAAGAAAAAGAGAGAGAGTAGATTGGGGTGTCAGAGTCATTTTTGTTAAGGTGAAATAAAAATGGAATGTGAAATGAAGGACAGAGAGACAAAGGTGGTTTTTATGTTTCAGGTTTTTTCAAGGGTTTTAAGGTTCTTTTTATTATTATTTTAATTTTTATTATAATAACTTTGTTGGCAGTGAGTTATGGCTTATGATTACAAAGTGAGGGGGTCCAGAAAAGACTGTCCAAATTATGAGTTGTCTTTATTTTATTGACCAAACTGTCCTTGCTTGGTGTACTGTTCCCTTGAATCACAAAAGGGTTTTGTAGGGCTAAAACAAAAGGAAGAAACTGGCAAGGAATCTAATGTCAGTAAAAGAACAGTTTCTACTACTCGGCGGCAGCGGCAGAGACGGTCACCCAATTGATTTATAAAAAGAAGCTCTTGCTGTTAAGTTATTCTTTGTTGAAAACTACAAGATTTCAAATTCTATAACCACTTTTTTTTTTTTTTTTTAAATAATATATTCCAATATATATGCTTCACAGGTACTGTGTAGTAAACAACAAATTAAACATTGTTTATTCATCAATTTGTTTTGACAGACGCACCTTTGACACTGTTCTCTGTCTTATTCTATGGAAATTTGCACATCTTCAAAGCTTTTGATATCACGCTAAAAGCATTTTAAAAAATGCCCTTTTTTTTATTTTGTAAAGAGACGTTTTTTACTTTGCATAAATGACAGACGTTTTTCACTAAATGATAGATACATTTTCAAGTGTAGTTACCTCTCAAGTCTTGCTCAAATCTGTAGACTGTAGTCATGGTCACCTAGGTGATTTATATAGATCACAGGTCTTAATGGGAGTGTTGTATTTGAATTGATTTTGGTAATTTATTGGTTCCCTTGTTAATAAACAACATGATAATTAATAATACATAATCATGTTATAAACAACCACTTCCCTTCTCTTTCTGACTTCTTTTTATTTCCCTGCTTGTTAATGATTATCTCGGCGCATGGATTGATTAAAATGTCTGATGCTTGCTTTTGACCGGACCCTCCTATGCTATTTTGCTTTCTTTAATCAGAACCCAAAATTGCTTTTCAATACAAGAGTTAAAAGTTAGAAACATCTCTAATTATGGATTAACTGAAGTAATATACAGGAAAGTTTGGGACCTTTATTTTATTTTTATTTTTATTTTTTTAAATATTATTTGGATACATAGAGCCGAGGAATAATAGTTGGAATTTAGTACAAGCATCAGAAAATATTAGACATCCAAGAATTTTCCTCATACTCAATCTGCTTATGAAGAGGTTGTGCTTGATGATGATACCTTTGATAGCTATACATCACACCTCCATCACTTCTTTCTTCGTATGGATATGAACTTCCAAAGAGATAATCTGCAGTTTCTTTCCACTGGTTGCTGCTGTTTTCTCCATAATCAGCTACTTCTTGTTGACAGTCGAGGCCTCTCTTGTTATATCGAGCCAAACAAGGCCAGTAACCGAATAGGCTCTCACAAAGATCCATGGCTTCCAAGCCATACCCAGATGGAACTTGTGGTGCTATCTTCTCATATTCGTAGCTATTGTCTTCATCATATCCTCTTCCATGATCAGACCCAGGAGGCTTGTCATCTTGGCCATGATCAGTCTTATACTCTATGAGCTGGTCTCCACAGTTAGCCTGCTCATCTTTGTTAGCCGGAGTTTCTTTGCTGTCGATGTTAGGTTTCGGGGCAGACTCATCAGAATTCTCTTTCCCATCAGGGAAACCATTCTGAGGTGGGGTACTTGAGTCCAGCGTAGAAGGAGGATAGCATATTGCTTCTGAGGGTGGTAGGGGTTTGCCATAGGTTTGAGCAAGGTCGTAACCACCATTATAAGGCGTTGGATCATACTCTTCGAAATCAACATCATTGAACTCTGAAGCGGAATAAGAGATTCTAAACTGAGTAGCAATTTCAGGACTGAAACTTCCATTATAAAGATCATACGTGATGGATTTTGGCTCACTGTAAGTGGATGCAGAGTATGCAACTGCAGAGCGATTCATAACAGGTTCATAAACACCATAATAAGGAGTTAAATTATACTCCGAGAAGTTCTGGTTGCTGACTTCATGGCTAGAATGAGCGAAGAAGGCTTGTGAAGGAACGATATCATAATTTCCACCATAAGGAGTCTGGTAACTCTCACCAACATAAGAATCGCAATAGTTGGAGCTGTAATAAGCCATTGTATAATCTCCAACCTCTGCCGCTCTCTTTACCAACAATCTGCTTGCATAGATTCAGATTTTATAGCTGCAAACAACTTTCAGGACAGATCACACTACCAATACCTATCCTCCATTCAAACATCAAAGAATTAAATATTGGTTTTTCTGCACATAAATTGAACACAAGCCGATGCATTTTATACAGTTCCATCTAGTTATCAATGGGTATCTTCCATCTCTACCACAGAGTTTTTGTCTCCTAACAAGAACAACATTTTTATTAACATATAAAATTGGAGTTATTTGAAAAGGCAACTAGCCATAAGAAACTCTGGGAGATATTAGCAATCAACAAGCTAATCGCTTGATCTAAAACTGGTCTTGGTCAAGTGCAAGTGTAAACCAATCTCGGGTCGTAAAATCGACATCACCACCACCCTACAAAAGAAGGTAAGTGTGCACAAACTGAAAAGATGATCATGGACTCATGGTTGTTAGGTACAATGAAACGATCTATAAATTATCTCACTGTGACTCAGCCAATTGGACCATATTCTTCTATTTTCATGTTTCATGTTGAAAATTCCAAGATTGGAAGGAAAACTTTACTCTTGCTTCTTGCAAACTAGTTTAAAGAAAGCATGAGAACAATATTCTAACATTCTAGCTAATTCATAATCTTTAAATTCTCTCTACTGATCAAAATATTTTTCTCATCTGTTCTGTGAATCAGGTAACAGTCAAATGAAGACTGAAATTGAGAGACTGACATTGCAAGAACCATATTAAACTCCTGAACCGGAGACAGCTACAATTGAAACCTAAACCAAACATTACAAAATCAAAATTCAAAATTCAAAGTACCGAATCTCAATTGCACTCTTAACAGATAAACTCCTTTAAAAAAAAAATTGTAGTTGAAGGAAGTGAAATATATGTTGTGTACCTAATTGCGAAGAGGAGGAGAGACGACAAGTTGTGGTGAAGCAGAGACGGAGACGAGTTACCGCTGGAGCACCGGACAAATGTCGGTCACGAGTTTGAATTAGGATAAGCCGCCCACGAGTGTTTTTCTATTGGTGAAAATCTTGATTGGAAAATGAGGAAAGAAAAAAGTATTGGTTGAAAGTCAAAATATGGTGTAAATTTTTTTAAAAAAATATCGTTAATATCTTCAAAATATTCGAGCATATTAAAGGACATTTTTTTCTTAAAGGATATTCATTATTTACAAAGTATTTTCAATAGCTTTACATGCAAGTAGTAAGTTGATTGATAGAATTTAATTAAATTTTCTGCTTTGATATATAAAACAGAATGTTCAATTTCAGTAGTGGTACAAGAAAAAAGTAGTAGACCAAGATAGTTACAGTCCATCAGAAAATGTTAAAGACATTCAAGTGTTTTCCTCACACTCAACCTGCATATAAAGGGGTTGTGCCTGATGATGCCTTTGATAGCTATAGATAACATCTCCAGCCCTTCTTTCTTCATATGGATATGAACTTCCAAAGATATAATCTGCAGTTTCCTTCCACTGGTAGCTGCTGCTTTCTCCACAATCATCTACTTGTTGACAGTCATGACCTCTTCTGTTATATTTAGCCAAACAAGGCCAGTAACCGAATAGGCTCTCACAAAGATCCACGGCTTCCAAGCCATACCCAGATGGTACTTGTGGCACTATGTTATCATATTCATAGTTACTGCCTTCATCATATCCACTTCCATGATTAGACTCAGGAGGTTTATCATCTTGGTCATGATTAGTCTTACACTCTTCGAGCTGGTCTCCACTGCTAGCATGAACCTCCTGCTGCTGCTGCTCTTCTTTAGCTGGAGTTTTTTCGTTTTCGATGTGAGGTTTCGTGGCAGACTCATTGACATTCTCTTTACCATGAGGCAATTCTGTGGATCCGTCACTGAAACCTTTCACAGGTGGGGTACCTGAGTCCGGCGTAGAACGAGGATAGCATATTGCTTCTGAGTGTGGGAGGGGTTTGCCATAGGTTTGAGCAAGATCGTAACCTCCATCATAAGGCGTTGGATCATACTCTTCAAATTCAAGATAATTGGACTCTGATACAGAATAAGAGATCCTAAACTGAGTCACAACCTCAGGACTATAACCACCATTATAAAGATCATACACAATGGATTTTGGCTCACTGTAAGTGGATGCAGAGTATGCAACCACAGAGCAATTCATAGCAGGATCATAAGCACCATTATATGGACTGAAATTATACCTGAATAAGTTTTGGCTGCTGAATTCGTGGCCAGAATGAGCCGTCGAGGGATTTGAAGGATCATAATTTCCACCATAACTATAAGGAGTCTGATACCTCTCACCAAGATAATAATCATAATAGTTGGAGCTGTAATAAGCCATTGTAGAATCCTCAACCACTGCCTGTCTCTTTAGCAACAAGCCGCATACATAGAATCGGCTTTCTAGCTGCAAGCAAATTCCGGAATAGAGCACACTACCTGTATCTGTCCTCCATTAGAACATCAAGGAATTAAGTACTGGTTTTTCTGCACATAAATTAAACATAGGCCAATTAATTCTATATAGCTCCATCTAGTTATCAATGGGTATCTTTATCTTTACCTCACAGTTTTTATCCAAACAGAAAGAAAATTTGAAACAGCAGTTAGCCATAAAGAAACTGTAGGAGATATTTGCAACCACAAGCTATTGGGTTGGTGGCCATTGCTTTTGGCCTTGGTGAGGACAAGAAGTTCAAAATCACATGATTGCAAGTGCACTTTGTCCAAAATGGATTGAAATGAACTGACTGAAAAAGAATCTTAGAAGTTTCCTTTAAGATTTTAATTATTATGTTTTTTTGCTGGCACAAACTTGGTTGGAGTGCAATTGTGAATTGGAAGCCTGTCTCTGGTTGGGAAGTCGACATCACGACCCTACAACACAAGATAAGCAAAGTGTGTGCAAATTGAAGAGATAATTATGTATAATGACCTACAGATAACCTCATGGTGACTCGGTGATTGGACCATCAATTTTCATGTTTCATGTGGAAACTTCATTATTGGAAGGAAAATGCTCCCTTCACATTCTTGCCAATTCACAAAGAGAACCTGCTTACATTGTTTCTGCGGCTTGGCATTAAAATGGCCACCTTTTCCCCAAAGCTGAAAAGTTTCGGCAACTAGCAGTTTTACAATGTTCCTATATAGCTTTGATGCATAAATGACCATCGCTTGGCTAATGTATCATTAACTATAGTTCCCCTTGAAGAGATTAATCATAATGGAGTCATCAATATATATATATATATATATATATATCTCATCACTTTTGTCAATTTTACAGAGTTCCAATATGGGGCTGGATTTGTCAGGATGAAATAGCAAGCAGCAGGAATCCCACCTCCACTTAGGCAAAACCTGCCGCTGCTTCGATCTCTTCTCAAATTTATTTAAGCTCGGTAGCAGAACTATGGACTTAGACTTCTGATAGAAGACCTCAAAGGAGAGACTGCTAGAAATAAAATGTAAACCCAGCTCAGTATCCATTTCAATCAAACAATCAACATGACTGAAATATTAGTCCGAAATCACAATTCACAACACAGCTCAAGCATCAATTTGAAAGGTAATGGCCAATGCTCGCAGCATAGCTTCTTCACCTCAGTTAATTATAATGACACTAGTTCTGTAAACTTGCTTGACATACATATTCTTTTCTGCAGACAAGAAAATTGCTTTCAACATTTTCATGGTCATTACTAGAATGGCTGGATACCCAGAATCGCAACAGTTTACATTAAATTGGTTTGTTTTAACACTACTTAGATTCAATATAACATTTCAGCTTTGCATGTCTAAATAAACAGACAGGCTGTTAATAACAAAGCTACCAAGCCAGATATGAGGGGCATATTGTAAAGTAGAATAAATTCTTGCTAGGGAATACACCATAAATCAGATCAAATGTCACGGCCCCTTCTTCATAGCATACTTGGACAACAATGTTATATGTTTCTCAAGTTGAGACTACTCTGCAGACATAAACTATACACCAGATAAACCGATTACATCCGCAGATTTTGCTAACCACTATTCAAAATTCAAATACCTATTTGTCATTGCCCTCCAACACACAGTCTATGGATATTGCATACTAACTCCAGTAAAGTTGATGGCTTCCAACCAAATCATAAACAGCCTGAAAAGAAGATAAACAAGTATAAGTTACTCCGCATAATTGCATCATTAAAGTTACAAAAATGCTCAACATGGCCCATTCCATTTGATACCTCTTTCAAGAAAATGTACTTTGCAGTACCTCATCCAGAGGCCGACTCTGAAGTAGTTGCCCCTTGTGTAGATCTTCTCCGTTCAGGAGCGGGTCCATCTCTCCGTCTTTCATACCTTCTACTCTGATATTTTGAATTGTTACGCTGCTGCTTCGGTTGATAAGTAGGAGTCGTGCAAGGAATTATTTCCCCATTTATGTACTTATCACCTAAAAATAAAACAAGGTCCCATTATGACTTCCTCCTTCCTAGATATGTAAAAAGATATAAACCAACACAAAATATAACCCACCTCCATAGTCTTTGTTTTTAACATCTATATACGAATCTGGCAGCACCCAGAGAACCCCAGGCAAACCTAAAGTGACGAATCGAAATCAAAACTCCAATAATAAGGCATTCTATCAAACTAAACTTACAGACATAATATGGCAAAAATTGGACCAAAAAGTGACTCCCATTTGCAAAGTTCAAGTTTTTATAGAGAAATCACGAACCCTTAAACTTCTCAGACGTGGCCTCATCAACGGTGCATTGAAATCCAGTGTAGGTGGTGGTACTGAATGCATACATATTCTTCTTCGCCTCTTCCATGCTGAAAACCACAAAAACAAAATCAAAATGAATACAAAACCATTATCATATTAAAAAATTTCATCTAAAGAAAAACATGTTCAAGTACAAGAAAGTACAACACCTGCCCAAAACAGTAGCGAGTGTGTTGAGATAGGTTTCGATCATCTGTTCTCGGGTCGGGGCCGGGTCTTTGGGGAACTCCATGACGATGAGCCAGTGATTGTAGTCGCATCCTGGCAGCAGTATCGTCTCCCTGGGCTCGCTGCTGCTGCTTCGTTTCGCAGAGTAATTTGAATCGATGGCATTTGTTACAATCGACGGCCGTGATTTGGCGGAAGGGTTCTTCCGGCGGGTATTGAAATGGAGAGTGGAGGTGGTAGTCAACAAGAGTGGTGCCGGAACGGAGGGTTTGAGGTGGTGGAGCGGTTGAGGGTTTAGGGTTTTGAGTATAGAAAGAGGAATTGTTGCCATTGCAGGAACTGTTACCGTAGAAAGACGCAAATGAGCAAGATAAGGTAGAGATATGGTTTATTTCGGGTTTTAATCCAAAAAGAGGTCGGCGTTTTACGAAATAAAACTATTTGTATTAAATTATTTATTTTAAAAAACAAAATGTAGGTTACTCTCTAGTCTCTGTCGAGGTTCTTAATTCGTATGTATAAAAAAATATGTATATTTTCTATTGGTAAAATAAAGATTATTTAATAGCTCAAAAAAAAGAAAGCATTATTTAAAAGTAAAACGGATTTTGCTATAACTAATCATGTAGGAAGGGCTTTCATAAATGGTTTAAACTTGGAAATTTTGCCTTAAATAAAGTTTAATTTCTTTGTACAAATAATTCAAAACGATCTTTGGACCTTTTATATAAACACAAAAATTTTCATAGAATTTCAAAATATATATATAACTTCTTAAGTGAGTATCTCTCAGTATAAAAATATCTATTTTTTTTAATTTAATTAATTTTAAATTTTAAATTAAATAATGCTCATTATAATACACTAAATAAGTGTTAATATACAAAACTTTTAAAGTCAACATTATTTTAATATATTATAATAAGTAGAGTGGTCAAAATAAGTTTTAGATTCAAAAGCTTAAGCCTAGTATACACAAAGCCCAAAAAGGTTGTACTTGAGTAATATCAAACGGGCCAAAGTCCAATCCTTTGAAACACGTATTATTTCTTAAATAGAGGGTCAATACCTACGAAGGCCCAGTTGTGTGATAGAAGCCCAAGACCCAAGTCCATGAAGCAATCAGACTTCCCATTCGACATAACTGACCAAGCCAAAATGGCCGAAGGATTCGTCCCCAAAATCCGCCAAATAATCACTTGGATGTGATGCACCCTCCAATGGGAGGATCAGACACCCCTCACTCCTCACTCTGAATGAGGTGTTATGCGGTTTCACTCACTGAAACTAACGCTATATCTTATTCTTACGAGTATGATATCTGTCACATTTCACCAATTTCTGCCCAACACCGATTGTAACGTCATCACCTCCGATCATCATCACTTGTATATGAAGTATTCGTACTCTTACTCGCTACTGTTTCTATTATATTTACCTATAATCTATTGATTTGATCATCGGAGAGTACTTAACTGGTACTGTCCCGATAATCTAAGCATTCTACCGATCACGTTTTCTCTGATTTTGCAGATTGTAATGCATGTATCTCCGTCCAACACATTTTAGGATCTACAATGAGTACTTTTTAATTTAAAGGTTGTTGTTAAAAAGTTTTTTTTTTAATCTATAAATAAATATTAAAAGGCAGCACTATTTTCTTCATATTTCTCGGAAGTGATCT
>CM010618.1:8445276-8545276 GCA_003430845.1 Xanthoceras sorbifolium
ATAAATTTAATCGTAAAAGACCAATTTGCCCCTAATCTGTTTTGTCAACCGTCACTTTAACGGTGGTCAACGGAAAGTAGGGTATTCAAGTGCAATTATGATAAAACTGACATTAAACGTGCAATTATGATAAAAGTCAGGGTACTTGAGTGCAATTCACCCAAATATTAAATATGAAAAGAACCCTAATCCAACCCAAAGAAAAATTAATTGCAAACCAACTCAAAGTAAACTAGTACCAAATTTAAGCTATCTCCAATCAAAAGACAGTGGAAAAAAATTATTAGATACTCCAAACCCCTTAAACACTAGAGGAGCACCATTTAATTCAACACCTGCTAATACATTTTAGATACAAAAGGCTGTGATGTAGTACCTTGGAGTAAGTCCGTAGATCAGAACACATGCAGTTGAGAAACCAAGGGATTGCATGAGGGCAGTGTGTCAACATGAGACATGCATGGCATTCCCTCCAGAGTCTCGTTGGCCGTACTCAGCTGTTGCACCAGTTGCTGCACAGGGGTATGGATAGCCTCTCGCACATCAGCCTGACTCACCTTTACAGCCACTGCTCCCTCCCCCTGCTTAGTCGAAGTTTGAGTTGCACCCGAGGGTGGATTAATTTTAGCACTATTATTGCCACTAGAAGACGTCTTCTTCGTCAACTGAATAGCCTCAGCTGACGTATAAATTTTACTCGATGAGCAAGGGGGGCTGCCAGCCCTCAACCACTCCCCAAAATAGAGTTTCTCCTCTCCAGCCGTCGAAGGTACAGCCACTTGAGCCATACAGTCACGTAAATGATGTCCAAGAAGACCATACCGGAATCAATACTCAGGGAGTCTCTCATACTTCAATGGCATAATCGTCTCGACCCCATTACCTAGAGTGTTCACCCTAAGAAATCTTTTAAGAGGTTTACAAATATCAATTCGCACTCGTGTACGTAAATATTTGCCTAAGTAGCCTCCCGAAGTTCCCGAATCTACTTCCAGTACCTCTCCAATTTGTTTGCCAAGGAAGTGTCATATTTCTTTAGTCATGCAGAGTAATGGGACGTTATGAAGTTGCACCCAGAACTCTGCTGTTGAGAAACACATCTGAGCCACAGAACCAGAACCTGTAGGAACTTCCAGAACCAACAAAGCATTCAAAGCTCCATAGTCCTCCCTTTAGAACCCTATTACAGTCCATGATATTTTTGAATTGAAAAACGAAAGTGTTTGCCCGAATAACCTCCACTTTGACTCCTTGGCGTATCCGCCATATCTTCGGGATGATAGCTCGAAAAGCCTCCCAATTCACCATCTTATTCAAAATAAGTTTTCCAGCAAGGCAGAACCCTAATTGTTTGGATCCCGCCTCTTTCAGATGACTGTCAAGTGTAGTTATTGGTTCATCTTCATCTTCAAGGGACAACGAGTGACACAACTCAGCAAGATCTTTGTCAGCCATGAACTCCAACCAAAAAAAAAAAACCACCACGTAACCAGGCAACAGACCGCCGTACGAAAATTCCACATAATTAAAAGCCAAAGTAACACTATACCGATCACCAAAATCATTGCAAAGCTAACGCCACTAACACAAATCACCAAGACAGTCGCAACCCACCAAACTGCCAATCAAACAAACCACCAAAACCACACCTAACCCACTACACCCACAAGGAGTGAAACCTACACCCACACGGAGTGAAAACTAGATCCGAAGATCCAACGACTACTTCTACACTTGGTTTTCAGAGAAACCCTAGAGAGAAGAATTAAGAATGTGAAATATCATTCTTATAAAAATAGGATATTTACAAGGAAATTTACGGTGTATATATTTCAATATAGAATACGATTTTACATAATAGTTTTGCATAGAACTTTTAAAAATATTATAATTAAATTTGGGGTCCTCATGAGATAGATGAAAATAGAATTTTTATAGGAATAATCTTTTGAAACTTAATAACACCCCAATAAATTATGATACGATTAATATAAAAATTGGAAATATTAAATGTGAAAAGAACCCTAATCCAACCCAAAGAAAATTAATTGCAAATCAACTCAAAGTAAACTAGTACCAAATTTAAGCTATCTCCAATCAAAAGACACAGTGGGAAAAAATTATGGAGATTTTTGTTCATCCTAGTTTGGTAATTCAAAATATATTTTTCGATAATCCCTTAATTGTTTTGGTTGCTAAAGTAATTTTAGGGAAAAAGCGAAATCGTAGTAATATATGTACTCAAACAAGGCTCTGCAAAATTTGACTTATTTGAATTGTGTTTCACATTTTCAGTGAAGTCAAAACTAGTTCTGCTATAGTCAATTAGGCAGCAATTCCAAAACGAGTTTTTTGTTTTTGGAGTTGAAAAACATACGGTGAACATATTCTGAGACAAAAAAAATTATTACATAATAGAAAAAAAATAAAAATATATACATTTAACTTTTTATCTTATTTTAATATATGATATCACAATTAATTATAAAAGTTAAAACAACCTTTATTTTTTTCTCGTTTTCTTATAAAAATATAGTCGAAGTTTTAATTATTTTTCAAAAATAAAAAACAGAAATACATTTTTTAAACATTAATAAATATGTTCTAATATTTTATTTATAGAAATTAAACAGTCATTCATTTAGTCTTACGTACACCCATTATAATGACCATAATAATAACAGTTTAATCACATTTTATTAAGTTTCACAGTAACTGGAATTCAAGACATACTTTTCCTCAGATATGGGTGTATATATATATATACTAGCAATCCTATTTTTCTTGATCACTAATTTATAACTTAATATACTCCTGGAAGAGCTGAATTTTCATGGAGAAGGGACTTAATATACTGGTCAAGGATGGGAAGACGTTGGTTGCCATCATAAGTATACATCAAAGGCACCATTCTTGCAAGATTGAGAGAAGCCCTAGTGAAAGATGTCGAAAATGGATTTGGGGAGAGGCATTCCTTGTTAAGTTGCTTCCAGGCATCCGAAATCTTATCGATAGCATGCTTTCTTGCATCTTCAGCTGTGGAGTCTTGGTGTTCCTTCATGTAGTAGTATATGTACGATCCATCCTTGCCTTCCTGATTCTCATCCTGTAATGAATTTAGAACCCACGTAATTACTGACGGAGAATGAAAAAGAAAGGAAATTGAGTTTAATGAAAAGAAAAAGAAGAGTAATCGGAATTGAATTACGTAATTGTATTACAATGCCTAAACAATTTGATTACGAACATGCCTATATTTATATAACACGTGGAATAATTACTGGATGGAATTTTTAGAAAAAAAAAAAAAATGTTTATTCTTTGAATAGTAGGGTTTTTTTGTTTTAGCAAAAACTTAGATGGGTGTATATAACTTATTTCCTAACCCTTTTAATGAACACTAAAATTCATTAAAAGTCAATTTAGTTCTTTTTTCTCTTATTGGAGTAATAGACATGATTCAATATATATCCATTATTGGAGTCTCGTTATCAAGTGGCATGGGACCACCAAATTTTTTTTTTTTTTAAAGTAAAAATTCATTACTCAAATAGAAACTCGACCTAAACTATTTGTACTAAAAAAATAAAAATAGAGATACCTATACGACTTGAATGTTACCTTGGCACTGCCTAAGTCATCCCAGAGCCGAAGAATTGCTGCAGTGGAAGATATTAAGCCTGGGTTGTTGTCAATAAGCTCCACATTTTTGCTTGTTATATTCTGACCAAGTAGAAAGAATGTGTGGATCAATACCACGTGTACCCCTGAACTAACAATCCCATTTTCCAAGTACTCTTCTGCCTTTGGCAATTGCCCAGAAGCAAACCATTTTGCTTCAACTAAAAATGCATTGCACAAACTTGCCCACTGCAGCAAACAAAACAAAAGCATCATGCTTCTTGAAACTGAAAATGTTTAATTAAAATTAGTTAATGAAAATTTAATTATCATATATATAATATAATCAATTATTACTGGATAGTTATTTTCTACTATAGTTGATATATGTTATATGTAATGTACCGCTTTTCGTAGGGAGTGTACAGGGTTATATCCATGCTCCTTGAACACTTTGTAGCTTATTTCATTAGTGATATCATTAAGAGCTTCGAAACATATCCTCAGGTATTCTGGCATTTGCTCACTAGCAGCATGATCCCATCTAATAGCATTGAATGTTAATTACTTCAATTTGGGAGGTTTGAGAAAGGAATATCAAAATCTAGCTAGGTTTCATATATATATATATATATATATACACTTGTTGATGCATGCATGCATGTATTATACCTAGTAATAGTTTCGGTAAAGAGAGTGAGTTCATCGAGTGTCCCATAAACATCGAAAATGTCATCGATAATGTAGATGAGTGATATGGGTTTTGTGAGTTCAATTCTTTGATCTGACAAACTTGGATCTGTGAGGCACGCCATGGACCAAACGTACCATTTTACTGGTTGGTCCCTAGCAAATTCCAACTTCTCAGCTAAACCAAGACCTTTCCACCATCTAATATACACACACAAGACAAAATCATGTTAGAGTGATCAGAAAATCTGACAATTTTGTTAACATTATATATAACTAGTCCTGCTTTATATATAATCAAAACTTACTTGGATACTTGTACAATTTCTTTTTGGTAAGGACTGGACCACATTGAAATCTATCTTCGCTGGCTCTTGTAAAACATGTATCCATCCATTTTCACCTTGGTAATTACTCAGGAACAAGTTTTTGGCCACAAACCGCGGCAAGCTTTTGTGATGGGGATATCTCAATGTATTCCCAACAACTGTAGCTTGATAATTATCAAGATGCATCAACCACTCATTGAGGAACTTGGCAGTAATTTCTTCAGCTTCGTTGAGCACATCTTCTCCACTTATACTTAGCTGTGAAGCTTCAAATAAACCCATCAATTCCTTGATGTCTTTACTTACATTCGACTTAAACTTCCCTTCCTTGTTCCTGAAGTTGTTAAATACATCTGTTTCAAAGTTTTCACAACCCATTAGAGAATAAATTATCGTCTCGTAAATTAAATTAACCAACGTAACTCTAACTAAGATTTTTGGACAAAAGATATACACCTGCTGGTACGTCATAGCCTTCTTGTCTCAACAGCCGAAAACGAAGGGCAACTTCTTGAAGATCATGATCATGATGATCATAATCACCATAAGTGTTGGCTGCTATCATGTATTGCCTTGGTAGAATTTGTTCAATCTCATCTTGGAAATGATAGTCGATGCCTACACGTTGAACAGCATCTATCATGGCCAATGCTTGAGATGGATCTTCTCCTACTTCACTAAGTATACGCTTGAATACCTTCACATTTTGTGCATGTTCATGGTGGATATCACATTCCTATATATTAGAAAGAAGAGAATCAACTGTAAGTTAAAAAAAAACAAAAAGTGGTATATTGGATGTATGTATATCAATCCTGTAGAAATAAGAAACATGCACGTTCAAGATTTTTCCCTCCTTTGAAGAAATATGTTGTCACAAAATTCTTGGCATTAAAAAATAAAAAACAGCAAAGAATCAACTTACAGTGAAGATAGGTTGTCCACTTGGAAATGTCAGGTGTTTCAAGGGTTTAGAAACCAAGTTATTATGATGAATAATGCTCAATTCTTGACTAGTAGGTGGAGAAGAAGATAGTTGAAAGAGGTTTGGCTTGGCAATTTGAGAAATTTTTTCTGGAATAACTGAAAAATGAGAGGGAAGAGATGCTCTGGAAGAAAAAGCCATAGGTATTTCTAAGACTTCAGAGCAAATATCATATGAAAGATTGGAGATATTAAGAAAAAGTGAACCAATTTATAGGGTCCCAACTCCCAAGGTATCTAGCAGTAGCACCACCAGGTTCCACCAGCATGTGTTTTACAGATGAATCATTGTTTGGTTGAATTGGCAAAGTTTCTTAGAAATGGTGGCATGATTGATTTTTTATTATATTATTATTAGTTACTCGTGGAGAGAGATTTGATGTTTTGAACATTAATATTACTGAGATTCAAACTGACTTTTTATGATTATTTGTGCATGATGCTGTCCATTTAATATTTAAAAAAGTCAATATTGATATATATATTTCTTTTAAAGAAAAAAAAGAGAGTAAATGATGATTATTTCTTCAAATATTTTTATAAATTTTAGACACTTGTATCAAAATTATGGAACCGAATAACCATCGAGAAAATTTACCCAAAAGGCCAAAACTGCAATTATTATGGTGGATAGAATGTCTATATCAGCATTTAAAAGAGTTTTGAAAATTTTATTAAAATTTTTTTAATAATTTAATATATTAATCAAAATTTCTTCCCTCAATTGTTATTTTTAATTATTAAAATAATTTTTTTCGTTAATTTTTCTTATTAGAGATTCTATTAAAATTTTACCATTAAATGCATATTTTTATCATTGAACCACATTAAACGGTTAGAAATATGCGTGTTTGCATGTATACTTTAATAACAATCCCATTAAATGGTCAATTTTTTTACTTAAATTATTGGGGAATTGAACAGCCCACGTCGACGAACAATTCACTAAACACGCGAAATTCTAATTTAAAAATGGTGATATTCGTTTTTTTGAAAAGAAAAATGTGTGGTATTCCGATTCTCAAACGCAAAATCTCCATGTTTCACGTGTAACCAGTTATAGTGGGGGTGGTCAATTTCATGAGAAAAGATGGTGGTCATGTCTACCTGGAAAATCAAAGCCATGTATTGAAAATATGTATTATATGTCTTGAAAGAATAGTAGATATTTTTGGAAGATATGAAGAAAAAAAAAAGATAATTTTTTAAAAGTTAGTGGCTAAAATAATTTCTGTCATTTTTTATCTATAAATTAAATTTAGAACTATTCAAAAACAGGCGAAATATTACCATTTTATAAAGGGATATTTGGAAAAAAAAATTACGATGTACATATTTTAATATAGAATATAATTTATAATTGTACACAATATTTATGTATATAATTGCTAGAATTATTATATTATATCTATAAATCAAATTTAAGATAATTTTTAAATAGTTAAAAAATAAATATATTATAGGGGATAATAAGTGGATATTAAAAAAAAATTACGAGACACTATTTTAATGCAGAATTCAATTTTACTCAATATTTTTGCACACAACTGCTAGAAGTATGTGTGCTATTATATTTATGAATTGAATTTGAAACCATTTCAAGACAGTCGAAAATTTAACTTTTTTATAAGTTAAAATAAGATATTTAAAAAGAAAATTACAAGACATATATTTCAATACAAACGTAATTTTACACAGTATGTTTACACAGAACTACTAAAAACAAGTTATTATGTTTATGCATCCTATATGAGACCATTATCAGAAAATCCAAAAATTAATATTTTTATAGGTATAATAAGGGATATTTAGGGGAAATTACAATGAGCATATTTAAAATTAGCATACAGTTTCAACAACATTTTGCTTAGAATTGTTAGAATTACTATATTCTATCTATAACCAAATTTAGGACAATTGGTCAGATAGTCGAAAAATAAGTATTGTTATAGGATATTACGGAGAAAAATACAAGGTGTATATTTTAATTTAGAATGTGATTTTATATAAAATTTTTACTTTAACTATTAAAAATACTTTATTTTAGTTATCAATCAAATTTGGAACTATTCCAAGCTAATAAAAAAAATTAGCACTTTTATATTTTATAATAAAAGAACATTTTAGAAGAAAATTCTAGTTTCATATTTCAATTCAGTATATGATTTATACAAAATTATTACACAGCACTACTAGAAGTATTATATTTTATCAGTGAATCAAATTTAGGGATATACCCAAAACTGCAATTATTATGGTAGATAGATTGTCTATATCAATGCACAATTAGTCACGTGATAATATATCAGCCTTAAAAGACTTTTTTAGAATATTATTAAAATTTTCTCAATAATTTAGTATATTAATTAAAATCTCCCTCATATACTGTCAGTTTTAATTATCAAAATATTATTTACCATTAACTTTCTTATAGAAATATTATTAAAATTTCTTTATAGTTTGGTATATTAGTTAAAATACCCCCTAATTTATTATAGTCAAAATCCTCCTATAATTTTTATTTTATAGTCAATTCATTATCTATTTTCAGTTTTAATTACTAAAATACCTTTAACTGTTAACTTTTATATTATAAACTTTAAGGCACCAAGAGTATAAAGATAAGTATATATTTATTAAATTAAAATATTTTAATTTATAATATCAGAATTAGTTTTAAAACTTCACCCAACGCATTTGCATTTTTAAAAGTATTATTTTTATTTTAAAAATAGTTTTCAAAATATCAATTTAAAAACGATACCAAATGCGTCTTTCAATTCTTGGTTTTAGTACATACTTATACTATTCAGTATTCACTATATTCCATCCACAAATGCCCATTGTTAGCTAAAACGGATATTTAATTGGTTATGAATAAAAATTAAAAAACAAAATCAAAACCAAAAGAAAAGAAATGTCCTAATAATAAAGAATTCCTTAGCCAAATATAATTCGAATTTTTTTTTAATTACATATTATCTACGGCATGACTACTTATATTTAAAATATTGTTAAGTTGAATGGACCTTTTTTTTTTTTTTATCATTAAATCATATTTATCGGTAACATTCCTAAAATGATGTTAAACCCCATATTGTGGCCAATTCATTATAACTTTATAAGTCGTGTGACCCTACCCTTGTCACTACTCATTACTCGCCAGCTAACATTGTATTTTTTAGGCTCATTCAATTACTTTTAATTACTTGGACATCAAACACTTTTTGCTATATGTTTTTTGAAAATTTTATTTTTGAAAATGAAATACATTTTTTTAATTAATTTTAACTAAAAAATATTTTAAAATAAATTACTAATTATTCCATCAAAATTACTATTATCTTAAAAATTAATATCAAATGCATTCATATTATTTTCAAAATTTTAAAGCTATTTTTAATAAATGTTGTCATACGTTGGCATTTTCATTTTTAAAATCATCATGTTTAACATTGTTGATAGTAAAAAATGGGTTACGTAGTCAACGATGGTCAATTATGCGACGTAAAGATATTTAGTGGTTCGTTGAGCCCAAATAACGTAATGTTTGTTCCTAAAATCCTGCGAGAAAGTTCTCGCCGAGGATGATGAATTGCGAACATTGTCTATGAAGCTTCTATCTGTTAGAATAAAGAAAGATCGGTGAGGGTTGCCGAACTTTAGCGGTGATTAACCTCCGATGATCAAGTCCATATTCAGATTCAAGAAAGGGTAAACTGTTTTTCAAGTATTAATTTAGGGTTGGTGAGAGTATTCAATAGCTTACCTTAGTTCTCCATCAATGCTCTTATTTATACTTCCACAGACATTCCCCTTGTTTCCATCTATTTTGGGAATACTCAGATTGTTGGAAGACGTGGTCAGAAAGGTGTTACCTTAAACGTGTAACCTCTACCTTTTTGGGGAACATGTCCGTAGATAGGACAAATAGGATGGTTGAACAGTAACCTACTGTGTTAAGACATTTAATTCGTCTGATTTTTATGATGACAAGGTTCTGACTTCGACTAGGGTTGTCATAAAAGTCAAACGGACGCGCTACAATATCAGATTCTCTTCTGAAATAACTAGTATGTTCATGGTTAATATTTTGCTGGGTATTCATAATGCGCTCTGAGAATGTGTTGGCACTAGGGGAGTTCTCGTCGTAGTAGGGAACTTTCTCGGCTACACATATTCAAACAACTTCGAATCCTAAAACCTAAGGATCAGTCGCGCGTTGATTGTATGACGGCGTTTAACCATTGGTGGTGACGTGACAGTTGAGCGCACATAATCTACCCACAACAAACATATAATTTTCATTTATAAAAATAGGTTTTAAAAATATCTTTCTATTTTTTTTTTCACAAATATGGAACTTTAAATAAAAAAGTTAAAAATTGCACACTTATCTGATGCTTCTTCAGTTGTAGGCTTGATTAATGGCAGTGTTTGATTCTTCAGCTCACATTGGTCTAGTGATTTTAGACATTAAAAGATGTTTGTTTGAGTTCCCTAATTGTCGAATTTCTTTTATTCCTAGAGCGGTTAATTCTGTTGCCCATAGATTAGCTAAGCTTGCTTTATCTTCGTGTGAAGATGGTTTTTTTAATTGATGTAGTTTCCTCCCTGTGTGGAGTTATTGGTCTTGGCTGGTTTGCTTAGATAGTTATTTATGGTTCTTTTTTGAATTTAATATATTATTCTCCCTTAAAAAAAAAAAAAAAACCTTTGAACACGTGTGTGTATATATATTTGTCTTTTTTAAAAGATAAATAATCATTTTTTTTTTACTTTTCAATATTTAACTTCTATATCAAGGCCATATATCACTAAATATTTATTGAGACATTTTTATTTTATTTTTAACTAAATTACTTAAAATGATAAAAGAAAATTCTCTTGCGCTGTCTTACATTTCATAAAGCCTAAACTATATATAAAGTATTATATGTCTTTTTTTTATTACAATTATTAGTATTTATTTTTTGCAATCAAAAAGCAAGTCTTTAGTTTTTTTTTTTTAAAAAAGATATAATTATAAAATTAATAATTACTGGAACTTACCGAAATTAATAACTAAACGCACGGTCTAAATATTTACTCCTATAATAAATGGAAAAAACTATATATATATATATATATATATATGCTGGTAAATGCGTATGGTGAGACTTAAATTCTCAACACTGAGGTGGGAGGTAAGTGCAATAACCACTTGAATTAGTAAATGTGCAAAAATAAGTTTTTAGTTTGTGAAAGCCAATATATTTGGTCGTTATTCCTTAGTCACATTGAAGTATTATGAAATATGAGAATTTATTAAAATGATTAAAGGATAATTTCAAAATAAAGTATCTTTAGAAATTAGGAATTTAATTATTTTAAAATTAAAATATTTTCAGAAGAGAACGCAAACAGATAATAAAAAATAATAATTTTAAAATAAAATTAAAGATGTGTTATGAAATGAAGCGGTGACAATTGAGGGTGACCAACAATGTCCCACCAATCCTCTTTTTGGACGACATGTAACATGATAGGTGGTCTAACAGTCCAAGAAATTAAGAATGCGGTTAAAAGACTCGTTTATTTCGTTTGTTGATATCGCATTAAATTAAATTTAGATTTGATTAGATGAAATTGAATGAAATTTGATTGAATATAGTATCTTCTTTATTTAGTGTACTACAGGATGGGATGGGATGAGATATAACCATGTAATTAGATTTGAAGAAATTAGATTAAATTTGAAATAAT
Source organism: Xanthoceras sorbifolium (assembly GCA_003430845.1). Lineage (NCBI taxonomy): Eukaryota > Viridiplantae > Streptophyta > Magnoliopsida > Sapindales > Sapindaceae > Xanthoceras > Xanthoceras sorbifolium. The sequence continues at coordinate 8,456,646 of CM010618.1, forward strand.
TTTTTAACTGATTTTTAAATTAATATTAAAAATTATTTTGAGTTATATATTAATAAACTAAAATTAATAAATCTTTTATAAAATATTTTATATTAATATACATCATATTTCAGAAAATATAATGATTTTTTAATATTAAAAATATATTAAGATATAAAGTAACTTAAAAAAAAAAGAGCTAATTGCACTCACACCCCCTGAGGTTTGGCCAACTACAGGTAAAATCAACTTTATCGTTTATTAACAATGACACCCCCTTGACTTTAGTCAAAGTGAACAGTGTCAGAGGTATTTTCGTCTTTTTCAATTTTTAATTTTATTTTATTAAATAATAAATCAAAAAATTAAAATAAAATAATAAAATTATTTAAAAATTAATAAAAAATAAAAAATTAATTAATTTAAATGAATTTTCCAGATCGAATCTCAACCGTCCATCAAGATTAATGAAGGGTTGAGATTCAATCTGAAAATGGATCCAAAAAAAAAAAAAAAAAAAAAAATTTTGGATCTTCGAAGAACCCAATCTGGGTTCTTCGAAGAACCCATCGAAGAACCCAGAGAGGGTTCTTCGATCTCTGGGTTCAGATCGAAGAACCCTTCTGGGTTCTTCGATCGAACCCATCTGGGTTCTTCGATCGAACCCAGATGGGTTCTTCAAAGAACCCAGTTGGGTTCTTTGATCGAACCCATCTGGGTTCGATCGAAGAACCCAGAAGAACCCAGTTTCTGGGTTCGATCGAAGAACCCAGATGGGTTCGATCGAAGAACCCAGAAGGGTTCTTCGATCTGAACCCAGAGATCGAAGAACCCTCTCTGGGTTCTTCGATGGGTTCTTCGAAGAACCCATATTGGGTTCTTCGAAGATCCAAAAATTTTTTTTTTTTTTTTGGATCCATTTTCAGATTGAATCTCAACCCTTCATTAATCTTGATGGACGGTTGAGATTCGATCTGGAAAATGGATTTAAATTAATTAATTTTTTATTTTTATTAATTTTTAAATAATTTTATTATTTTATTTTAATTTTTTGATTTATTATTTAATAAAATAAAATTAAAAATTGAAAAAGACGAAAATGCCCCTGACACTGTTCACTTTGACTAAAGTCAAGGGGGTGTCATTGTTAATAAATGATAAAGTTGATTTTACCTGTAGTTGGCCAAACCTCAGGGGGTGTGAGTGCAATTAGCTCAAAAAAAAAAAAAAGAAGAAGAGAGAAAAGAAGTGTAAAAAGAGAGAAATCGGAGAAACCCATGTTGTATACTTGTATTTACATGTCCAGGCATTGTCGGCAGAGTCACCTTCCCAAACATAAATTAAGTTTTTTTTTAAAAAAAAATTATGTTTTTATTATATAATTTATAAGAAAAATTTCTTTGGCCACCTTAAATATTATATAAATTTGAAGTCGAGAATTAGTTTTAGTACCAGGTCCATGAGAAAGAGTATCTATACTATACTCACTTGACAACTATGTTTTATACGCTAGTCAAATATATATAGATAAATTCGATTATAATTGACTTTCCTCCCATGCAGGATGAGTTTATTTTGCTACATTTTTTCCAATTCCCTGGATACAATTTGAACAATAATTTCTTATTTATCCGAAATTCATTTTGATCATATAAATATATAAATTTGATGTTCTCATAGAGGAAAATACGAATCCACAGTTACCCATCATTTTTATAATATTGGTCCTACTCAAAATTGAGCGTCAATTGCTTAAATGAAATGCCTTCAAATTGACAATTTCCAACAATGTGTTCCTAGTAGTTTCACTAGTTTGGACTAAATAAATAGTCAAATCCTATCCAATTCCACCTAACAAGCGTCAAGCGGTGCTAAACTTTCAGGTAAAAGATTGAAGAAGAGTTAAGGTGTTTAATAAATAAACCTAGGTATTTGATGAAATGACTTGCTAACAAGAAATAATAAAATTCTGAAACTCCATTGGAGAATATTAGAGAGAATACAAACTCATATATTTTTAATTGATTCAATGAATAATGACAGCTGCTATACAGAATATATACAAGCAAATGTACAGCCAAACATATAAAAAGAAACATAAAGTTGTAGCTAAGGACTAAAACAATTCTAACAGAATTTGGAGCTATTTACAGCTTATACACATTCAATGAAATCTAACCATTCTCCTTATCCAACGGCCACAGCTTTCCCTTCAATTTACCACCTTCTAGAGAAGCTGCACCAACATAATACTCAACTCTTTTACTTGGTATTGTTGTTAACTTCGATTGTTTGCATTCCAAGCTACAGAGAAAGGTGGCAGCTGGTTTTGATAACTCTGCATCAGCTCCTATTTATGTCCACCATCATTTTCAACATCTTTAACATCTTCAATCTTAACAGCCCCCCACAAACTGAACTTGGGAGAGCTCACAAGACTTAGTTTGGACCGAAGAAAAGCAATTTGGACCGAAGAAAAGCAAAACCGAGGCTGTGGTATGGATTTGGTAAAAATGACAGCTCGTTGGAGAGAGGTAGGAACATATTGAACCCGAAGTTGACCATTACTAATCTTCTCACGAATGAAGTGCACATCGATCTCAATATGTTTTGTGCGAGCATGGAAAACCGAATTCTTTGCCAAAGCACTTGCACTTTGATTGTCACGTCCAATTATAGGAGAGGTAGGTAAAACAATACCAAGTTCATGAAACATGAATTTAGCCAAAGCAATTCAGAGGCTGCCTGAGAAAGGGCTCTGTATTCTGCCTCAGAGGTGAACTGAGCTACTACTTTCTGTTTCCTTGAGCTCCAATAAATCAAGTTAGGACCAAGGTAAAACACAGCACCCACTAATGGAGCATCTGTCATCTAAGGATGCACCCCAATTCGCATCAGCATAGACAACAACAACAACAAGAGGAGAAGTAGCCTAAAAATGCAAGCCTAGAGTAGGAGTTCCCTTTAAATAACGAAGGATTCTCTTGCATGCCACCAAATGCACATCAGTAGAAACTTGAAGAAATTGACTAAGCTTATTAACCGAAAAAGCAATGTCAGGCCGAGTGTAGGTAAGGTATTGAAGGGCTGCTAAACAATGTAGGATCCTAAAAGGGAGAATCAATGGAAAGAGATAGAGGAGTGCTATGAGAAAGATCAGTAGAGCAAGGTTTGTAGTGTTGAAGGTTGGTTTTAACTAACAAATCAGTAATATACTTGGCTTGAGTGAGAAATATGCCATTTACATTACGAAAACCTTCAAAACCCAAAAAATAACTCACGGGACCAAGAACCTTCAAAGCAAAAATAAAATGCAAGTAGAAATAGTATGTTGCACCAATGAAAAACTACTACTAGTAATCAAAATGTCATCAACATAAACCAATAAGTAAATGACATAATGATCAATCTTCTTGATGAACAAAGATATATCTGAGGTAGCATTCATTAAACCCCAACCAAGTAAGGCAGATTTCAGCTTGTGAAACCAAGCCCTTGGTACTTATTTAAGACCATAAAGAGCCTTGTTTAACCTGCAAACATGCTGAGGTTTATCAACTGCAACAAAGCCTTCAAGCTGCTCCATATACACAACCTCATTCAACTCACCATTGAGGAATGCATTATTAATATCAACATGCTGAATTTTTCAATTGTAAGTAACTGCTAAGCTGAAAATAATGCGTATGGTGGATGGTTTAATCACTGGGCTAAAGGTGTCAAAGAAATCAACCCCTTGGCTTTGATGAAAGCCCTTTGCAACTAGCCTAGCTTTATACTTCATGATGCTATCATCAAGATTATATTTAATTCCAAACACTCACTTGTTACCAACAATATGCATATGAGGAGAATAGGGAACAAGAGTCCAAGTATTTATACTTAGCAAAGCATTGAATTCAGATTCCATGGCTGCCTTCCACTTGACATGCTGCAAAGCATCCTTGACCTTGGTAGGTACAATCTCAGTTAACAAATTGTAGAGAGATTGATACAAAACAGAATAGGTCTTTCGCTTGAAGACACAAGCCTTAGACCTTATAACCATAGAGTGTGTGTTGATCATAGGAACAACAGGTTGAACAGCAGGGGAAGCAGAAATAGAATACTGTCGTGAGATAGTAGGAGCAGCTTCTGTTGGTGATAAAATGTGCCAGCTGGGAGATAAAGTTGCTTGCTCAACAACGCCAACATTAGAATAATCAAAATGAGCAGATGTATACACATTAGTATGCAAGAATAAAGAGTTAAGATGATTATGTTGCAATGAAGAACCATATTGAGGAGGTGCAGATGTAGGTGAAGCAGACTGAAGAATGAAGACTGGTAAGCTAGGACTGAAAGTAGATTGAGATGAAGAAGAATGAAACAATGCTTTAAAAGGAAAGTCAAATTCATTAAAAATAACATGTCTAGAGAGGTAGACTCTACCCTAAGGATGAAGATACTTATAAACTTTATGGTAAATGCTATAGCCTATAAACACACACTTAGAAGTATGAAAATTGAATTTTTGTGTGGAGTAAGGTCTAAGGTATAGCAAGCACATCTAAAAGCTTTAAAGAATTGATAATTGAGTTTTTTGAGATAAAGAAGCTCATAAGGTGTCTTGAAATGCAACAATGGTGTTGGTAGATTATTGATTAACATCACAGCTGTATGGAATGCTTCAGACCAAAAATTGAGTGGCATGTGAGTATGAGCAAGAAGGGTCAAACCAGTTTCTACAAGGTGCCTATGTTTCATTTCAGCCAAGCCATTTTGTCAGTGTGTGTAGGGGTAAGAAAAACGAATGAGAATGCCACTATTTTTGAGGTAAGTGATTGAAGGTTTGTACTCTCCTCCTATATCTGTTTGGATACATTTTAACTTGACATTAAATTAAACCTTGATCATTTGATAAAATTGCTAAAAAACATTGAAGACTTCATATTTCAATTTTAAGGAGTATATCCAAGTGAACCTACTATATGAATAAATGAAGGAGATATAATATTTATGGCCTTCATTAGACAACATAGGGGCTGGTCCACATATGTCTGTGTGTACAATTTCAAAGGGTTTGCTAGCAACTATTTGCAAAATGGGAAAAGGAAGTTGATGATGCTTGCCAAGTTTGCATGACTCACAAAAATTAAGAGATGAAACATTATTATTAATATGTAAAGTATTGAGTACAACTTTAAGGATAGAAAAAGAGGGATGTCTAAGCTTCACATGCCACAAATTAGCTGGTATATTTTTAGATTTTCTTAAGGCAAAATAAACACTAGAATTGAAAGATTTATTATAACCATCCAAGAGTGATTGAGACAAACAAACAGACATAGGACTAGTTGAGGTTTCATGCTTCTTGAGAGTGGGTGAATGACTGATTTCAAGTTGATAAAGACCACCTCTAAGTTGACCATGAAGAAGCACCTTCCTCGAAACCTTGTCCTTAACTACAAAATGATTATCATAAAATTCAACACATGTATTATTATCTTTTGTGAATTTGGAAATGCTCAAAAGATTCTTAGTAATGTTAGGAATATACAAAACATCTTTAAGTTGCAATATAGTGGCAGGTTGAGTGTGTGAAACAAGATGAGAAGTACCTATATGTGCAAGAGGAAGCTACTGTCCATTGCCAACTGTAAGCTTTTCATTCCTATTGTAATCTGATCGAATGGAGAGATTACCAAGATTAGATGTGACATGGTTGGTGGCACCACTATCCATATACTATACGGGGTCTTACACACTGTCAAGAAAAGCAAAATAAGCTGAACTATTGGTGTTAAAATGAGCTTGTGGTGACTTTTGGACAAAGTTGAAATTGCTGTAACTGGATTGCTGAATAGAACCATGTTGAAACTGTCTAGGGTGTTGCTGATTTCCAAAATTGTTGTTTTGATTAAAGCCATGCCAAGTTTGATCAAAACGTCTATAACACTGTAATGCACTATACCCATTTTTACCACAAACTTGACAACTCAACCTATTATTGCTATACCACCTGCCACTTCGTCCTCTTCCTCTACCTTCCCTGTTATTGCCGCCTCTACCATTAGAACTGTAACCTCTTCTGGAACTGTTAGCACTACTATTTGAAATATAATTAGCCATAACATTACTGATTTCAACTTGGGAGACAGAATTGAGCTGATCAATTCTTTGTTCATGCACCATCAACATATATTGTGCGTTAAGAGAAATATATTTGTGTTGTGAAGAAAGTAAGACAACAACGAGGTCATAATCATGCCCCAAACCACTCATGACACTCAACACAAGATTATACTCAGTGACAATTTGACCAGCTACCATTAAAGCTTCTCCTAGTGTTTTGATTTTGAGAAAATAATCACTAATGGATAAAGTTCTCTTCTTAGTATTTTGCAGTTGTTGCTTTAATTGGAGAACTTTAGCCATGGATTTCTGTGAGTAAAGTTTTTCTAACATATCCCAAGCTTCAAAAGTAGTAGTACATTCAGTTACCTACCCAATCACCTCTGGACTGATTGTTAAAAAGAGCCATCCAAGCAGTAGTTGATCTGCCATTCTCCAAGCTGTGTAAGCTGGGTTGAGTACAATGGTTCGTTCTCCATCAGCTGAAACTGGACTTGTAACATGCTTCGGTGGACAAACCTTTAAGCCCGAGATAAAATCATCAAGCTCAAGAGCACAGATTGCAGGTAGAACTTGAACTTTCCAGTAGTTATAGTTGTTGGAATCAAGTTTGATGTTGATATGGTAATTGAGAGTTTTTGCTAGGGAAGGTAGATTCATTGAAGGAACTGAGATTTGAGAGGGGTAAGGAGGTTGGAGGAGGAGGGTCTGTAAAGTTGATTGAGCCGGATTCCATGACGATTAGTCAATGATGTCTCCGATACCATAAAAGATTGAAGAAGAGTTAAGGTGTTTAATGAATAAACCTAGGTGTTTGATGAAATGACTAGCTAACAAGAAACAATAAAATTCTGAAACTCCATTGGAGAATATTTGAGAGAATACAAACTTATATATTTTTCATTGATTCAATGAATAATGACAGCTGCTATATAAAATATATACAAGCAAATGTATAACCAAGCATATACAATAATAACATAAAGTTGTAGCTAAGGACAAAAACAATTCTAACAGAATTTGGAGCTATTTACAGTTCATACACATTCAATGAAATCTAACCATTCCCCTTATCCAACGGCCACAACTTTCCCTTCAATTTACCACGTTTTAGAGAAGATGCACCAACAGAATACTCAGCTCTTTTACTTTGTATTGCTGTTAACTTCGATTCCTTGCATTCCAAGCTATAGAGAAAGGTGGGAGCTGGTTTTGATAACTCTGCACCAGCTCCTATTTGTGTCACACCATCATCTTCAACACCTTCAATCTTAACATCAGGAACAATAATATCTTTAGAAAATTAAGGCAACAACGGGTTGCTAAATAATAAAATTTACTAATTGATTTAAAATTATGATGAATATATAATCAACTAATGATTTAAGACAAGTTTGTAATTCAAAAATCATCATGATATATATGTCAATAATCAAACGTACTTCTTTGAGAAAAATTACCTATTAATTTATATTTTGTTAATGAGTCCCAATGAATTGACTAGTTTTCAACCATACGTCCAATGTGTTTGGTATATCTCATATTTAAGTTCCCGTATCGCATGCAATATGTAAAAAAAAGAAAGAAAAAAAAATGATTTCCATAGATAAAGACCCAAAACTGACCTATTATATTGCTAAATCTTAATGAATTGATACATTACCGATCAGATAAACTAGACTCATCAACTGATGGAAAAAAAAAAAAAAAAGCTTTTGAGAATGCATATATAGATGAAGAATCTACAATCTCAAACTAGTATTCAGTTGTTGAATCTTATGAGAATTTGTCACTAATTTCTTTTTACAACAATTTTTTTAAATAAAATTTGTACTTTCATAAATAGTACAATTAAAAAGCTTAAAGATATTACATCATATTATATTGAATCATTATTCAGTTTGTTAAAAGGATCATATCTACCAATTTAACACTAATGATATTGGTGTTTAAAGAATATGTTTTGCATGACTTCTCACTTCTCAACTAGTTAAAAAGACTTTTTACTATAAGAAATTCTTTTTATAGTTATTCTTTTGATAATAAAAATAAATATTTTTTATGTCTAGCGGGGGAAGAAGAAGCTCACATGTCTGATAAACATTACCTGCACTTTTTCAGAAAAAAAAAAAGTTCAATTGCCAAGTCAAGTTTGCTATTTTTGTTCTATTTTTCAAGGAACGAAGTTCAAATAAAAACGATTTTGTTTTCCAACACTGATCAAAACAAGTTTGTTATTTTTTTTTTTTTGACAACAGCTTCTAATACTACTTCAAAGCTTATTTAAAAAAAAATAAATAAACATTATGAAATGTATTTAGAAAAAAATGTTTTCGAAATTTTTTTGTGTGGAAATGTTTCCACAAAGCGTTTTCGATCAAATGCCCGAAAAACGTTTTTGGAAGACGTTTTCAAAAAATCATCTTTGAAAAACGTTTTTAAAATCCGGTTTGAAAATGTATTCTAAAACTGTTTCTAAAACGTTTTCTAAAAACCGTTTTTGAAATACGTTCTTATAAAGCCGTTTCCAAAAAACGTTTTCAAGAAACGTTATCGAAAAACTTCAAAAATTGTTTTTGGAAAACGTATTCACAACGGTCTCCGAAAAAGGTATTCAAAAAACCCATTTTTGTAGAACGTTTCGGAAAACGTTTTTTGAATATGTTATGTTATTGACAAACAAAACCTCCATTTGACCCTTTTTAGTGCTGGAAAAGAAAAGGAAAAAAAAAAAAAAAAAAAGACCTAAAGCTAAAAGGGGACAATATTGAAAACACAGGAAAGGTTTTGTTTTATGTTTTCGAAGACCGTTTTCAGATATTTGTTTCATTTTTGGACAATATTTTTTTTTATCAAATTCATCAGTCCTGGGAACAATGCATATAACTTTCTAACGTGAAGCAAGAAGAACAGGTGAAATTTGATCATCGGATCCAAAATTAATTTTATTATTTCCTCTAATTATAAACAAGAAATAACAAATCAATACCCAAAAAGACAACAATATTATAAGAAATAATTCAATCAATTCATGATTTTGATATCTTGCGATGAGGTCGAAATTAAATCGAGAGAGCCTTCCACTTTAAAATTAATTACTCATATGCGACTTTCAAAATCTTTGATTGAATTCCTATAAACCTTTGCAACTTACAAGGATGGATCAATTCCATGTACAAACATAGAAATACTAAAGCTTTCTCAACCATTTGATCTTATTGGGTTTTGAAAATCTAGCATTTCTTATAGAAAAATAAAGTATAAAAAAAAATTCGAACATGTTGATTGGTAGACAAAGTGTGTGGATTTCTGTCTATCGAGTTGCTTGAACAAGCTAGTTTGGGTGTTTGTTTTGGAGTCCCTAGAAGATATCGTTTACATCTTATAAGACATCAAAGGAAATTGGTGATTGGTTGGCAAATATTTCGCATATTTTTGTATAGAAAGAGTTTTCGTATATCGAAACAGTGCTGCAGATTGTCAAGACAAAATTTATAGAATGAAGAAACATTGTATATGCATTGCAATCAACAAAATTTCAATCAAATATTGTATATGATTACCAGTCCTTAATTTACCATTAAAAATCTGACTTACGGTACTGCTTCACATTATCAGGTTAGTGTATACATCAAATTAACATTTGAAGGACACACTATACACATGGTAGTGACATTTAAATGTTCAATGAGATTCATTTCCACGATAAAATCTCCTATATATATATTTGCATAAAATTCCCAAGAGTACATACAATCTTATACGTTAATGGCTTCTAGATTTATTGCAGGAACCCTTCTTTCATCTTTAACTGGTTTCCAATACTACTACTCTAGACTTGTGCCGCGGAGAGTTAATAGCAGAATCAGTGTGCACAAGCCACTCCAATGCGTTTCTATGCTCAAACTCGAAAGTGAAACGGTTGTTAGAAGATCAGGAAACTACCGACCTTCCATTTGGGACAATGACTATCTTCAGTCATTACGTAGTGACTACACAGTATCCATAATCGCCTTTTTCTCTTCTTCTTCTATTTTTCATCAAAAATTGCAGTTTATATATACATTTTGGTCATTACTGAAAAACTGAATTCTCGGCAGGAAGAAACGTACACAAGACATGCAGAAAAACTGAAGGAGAAAGTGAGGACTATGATCACAATATTGTGAGCAAGCCATTGGATCAGCTCGAGCTGATTGACACCCTTCAGAGACTTGGATTGGCTTACCACTTTGACACTGAAATAAACAAAACATTGCACAATGTCTACAATAACAGTGATGGTGATGATCTATGGAAGGAAGGAAACCTATATGCTACCTCTCTAGAGTTTAGACTCCTCAGGCAACATGGTTATTATGTTCCTCAAATATTTCTTTTGTTACACACAATTGAGCATTCAAATATCACTGTATTTTTAGTCTGTTAGTAATCAAATGTTTTGAGCTTGAGTGCAGAAGTTTTTAATAGTTTTAAGGACAACATGGTTATCAACTTGTGCCTTTGTGATGATATTAAGGCAATGCTGAGCTTGTATGAAGCCTCATATTATGGATTAGAAGGGGAAAGCATCATGGAGGAGGCCTGGAAATTCACTACTAGACATCTTAACAACCTTGACGTCGGGGATTTAAACTTGATTCTTGCAATGCAAGTTAAGCATGCCTTGGAAATTCCTCTTCGCTGGAGGGAGCCAAGATTGGAGCCCAGGTGGTTTATAGATGTATACGAGAGAAGAAAGGGCACGACGAACCCCATTTTACTTGAGCTTGCTAAGTTGGACTTTAATTCAACATTGTGCGAGCAATGCATCAAGAAGAACTTAAAGACATGACAAGGTAAAGTAACCTTATATCAATTAACTCTTATTAAATCCCATCTCATTGTCAAAGGGCCAAACTCAGAGTGCTTTTGGTGTCGATATGATCTTTTCTTTTTGCCTGTGAAGGTGGTGGAAGAATTATGGTCTTGGAGATCAGAAAATGAGCTTTGCCAGGAACAGACAGGTGGCATCATACTTGTGGACTGTGGGGATAGCTTTTGAGCCTGAATTCGGATACTGCAGGAGAATGCTCACAAAAGTCGTCGCTCTAATTACAGTAATTGATGACTTTTATGATGTGTACGGTAGCTTGGATGAACTTGAGCTCTTCACTGATGCTGTTGACAGGTTGCTGAGATAAAAAAGTTTCCTATGTATACTTGCAAATGCTAACACTTCTTGAAGGACAGTGTTGTCTGTGTCTGTATATATGATTTTGTTTTTAAAATTCCTTGTCTTTTCCATATTTATCAGGTGGGACCTTAAGGCAATGAAACAGCTTCCAGACTATATGAAAATATGCTTTCTTGCACTTTTCAACTCTGTTAACGAAATGGCTTATAATATCCTCAAAGAACAGGGTTTGGACGTCGTGCAAAACCTTAAATTTCAGTAATATATCTATTTCTCTCATTCTATTATTGTTCTTATTACTTGTTAATAAGATTTTATTATTATTATTATTATTCTTCAACTGCTCATGATAAATGCGAAATTGTAGTGGCTAGGTTTATTGTGGTCCTACCTGTTGGAGGCTAAATGGTTTCACAGTGGGTATAAACCAACATTAGAAGAGCACATGAAAAATGGATGGATATCAATAACAGGACCAATAATAGCTATTCAAACATACCTGTCTACTGCAAACCCGATAATAGAGAATGAATTGGAATGTATAGAACGCAATCCAGATGTATTATACTGGTCATCAAGGATTTTCCGACTTCAAGATGATTTGGGAACCTCATCGGTACATAAATTCAATTTCCTACAGCTTTATTAATTGGATGCACGTTAATTTTCATTTTCCTTAACTGATTATTTATTCTTTTTCAGGATAAGTTGAAGAGAGGTGATGTTCCGAAATCAATCCAGTGTTTCATAAATGAAACGGACACCTCCAAGGAAGTTGCCCGTGAACACATTAAAGATATGATGAGGCAGCTATGGAAGAAGGTAAATGTACACAGAACATCAGAGCCTCTATTATCTGAAAGTAGTATTGGATTGATGTTGAACCTTGTGAGAATGTCACATTGTATGTATCATCATGGAGATGGCCACGGTGTTGAAGACCAGGAAACTATGGATCTGGTATTGTCACTGCTTTTTGAACCCATCCCCTTGTAGCCAAAAACACCAACGTTGATGAAATGTAGTAATATATGTCAAGATAAAAATGACTTGTTGTAAGTTTTTTTAAAAACTTGGATCAGGCAGCTAACAGGCAGATAGGGCCAATGTTCGAGCACTCATTATTGTGAGCTTTCAACACAATGACATTTACTGTTTGTAACATTATTTTAATTTTGTCAACCTGTGAATCAAAGCTTTGTCTAGCAATTGGTTTCTCAATTGCTAGTGCTAGCAAGTATGCGGGCCTATTCATTCCACACAACACTTTTAATATATCCTTATAATTCCACTTGTATACAATGAGGAGCCAACCATTGAAGAAGAGGAGTCCGTAGAGTTCGACAACGATCATGAGGACAGATCTCGATCCCAGAGTACAATCTTTGTATTGAGTATAGATTAAATAATTTAAATGCAAAATAACAGGAATTCAATCCATAGATCTAACATCATAACATGCCCAAAATTTATTTTTTGAAAATATATATAATACAAGTTTCTTGATGGAATTCCATACCTTGTGCTAAAAAATGGTGAAAATCATATTTTAGCAGAAAACTAAACTTATAAGCTTAGGGTTAATGTCTTCTAGCTCTATTATTACAACAATCGTCCTTTTTTTTTTTTTTTTTCTCTGAAAAATAAAAAGTACAAACAAACAAATGAAACAATGGTAGGTCTATTTTCATCTGACATGACTGGAAATTTTTTTTTTTTTGTTACAATAATTAAACCAAATCCCACTCGCGTAATTTTCGTCTTACATGCTTTTAATGTTTTTTTTTGTTACAATAATTAAACCAAACCCCATTCACTTGATGTGTTTCTTCTTTATAACGGGATGGGCTCAAAAAGTAAAGGCAATGCTAAATTCTGTCTCTTCTTGAACAAGATGTCCATCTCCATATAGATATACACAGTGAAACATTCTCACAATATTCAACATCAACTCAATAGTATTTCAGATAGAGTAGAATCTGCTGCTCTATATACATTCACCTTCTTCCATAACTGTCTCATCTGATCCTTAATGTGTTGACGATCAACTTCCTCATATACCCCAATTTCATTCATGAAGTATTGGATTGATTTTGGAATATCAAATCTCTTTAACTCATATTGTGTTACGATAAAAAAAAATAAAGTATTTAAAAATTTAATTTTTATAGTAGATATTAAATAAAAATTTAATTATATGTTATACCGATGAAGTTTTCAAATCATTTTAGAGTCGAGTAATTCTTGAATTTGACTTTATTTAAAACAAAAGTTAATATCGTATCAGGTCTAGTAGATCTGATTGAAGGCTCCGGAAGAACCACAATCTTTTTACCAAATTGTACTAAACTATATATAGTCGATGCTATGTATTCAAGCAAATTCAAAAGAAATCTACTTAGTTTTAAAGATATACAGTGCAATGAATATCATATTGAGACAACAACTGATAAAGATATTGAATATCTATATATTACTTCCAATAATTCGAGCCAGAAGCTCATCGTAGAGAAGTTGCATGCTTTCTCATGTGGATTATATTATATAATTATAAAAAATGTAAATATTTATGCAGTTATGAACTAGAAGTTCTCAAATTCTAAAATATTTATACTTTGTCTTGACCGTCTTGGTCATCCAAGATGTACAATGTACGTAAAGTTATTGAAAATTCTCATGGACATTCATTAAAGAACCAGAAGATTCTTTTGTTTCATGAGAATATATGTACTCCATGTGTCAGGACCCGGGCCCTAGGCCATGACAGAATCGTAAATAAAATCAATAGTTTCTGACTTGACTTTATAAAATTTCATAAAAACCATAATTAATTTCTTTAGATACCCCGGAATATCAAACAAAAATCTGTTTACAACAAAAATCTTTCAAAGTTTCAAAAGTAAATCATCATAAAATAACCCCACCAGATATGTGATCTGTTTACAATAAAAATCTTTCATAATTTCAAAAGTAAATCATCACAAAATAATCCCACAGATATATGATCACCTGTTAGAATTCATGGATTCAATTCCAAGATAATAATCATACTGAAACATGCATCAATCATGAAGTCCTGATTATCCACAAACTAAAAGGTTTGCACATCAACATACATAATCTATAAACTGAGTCATCTCAACATTGTTATAGGTTTATAACAAATACAAATCCTTTTAATTAATCCAAATATCAAATAACATAAATTTAATCAATAAATCCAAGAATCTAATCTTTTTGTCTCACAAGCCTCCACCCACTTCACTAACGGTCTTCTAATCCGCATTAGGCGCTCCCTGAGGTGGAAAAGAAAATAAAAAGGGGTGAGCTAAAGCTCAGTAGAGTCTCATCCCCGATGGTGTGTGTGGAAAACATCATTTTAGAAAGGTTATAGGATAATCCTGCATGGTTAAATACGTTGACAAAATTTACAGTAAACAGTAACACTTTCTTTCAGAAAGTAATATCAACTCGTCCGCTAGTCATACCCGGTGGCATATCATTTTAAATAAATCATTCATACTTAAGATAAAAATATTTGGCTCATCATGACCCTGGTACCAACCTCATATACAAGGTGAACGTACCAGAAAATACCCTGCGCAGTACCCCAACATAAAGTCGTATAATAACATATAGTCTAATATTATGACTAGGACAGTTACCATTTCAAAATCACCAAACAATTTAAATAAATCCACCATGCATCCCATATGTAAACTCATAATTAGTTTTAATAAAATTTTGGCAACATAACGGCTATTTTTATAAAAATCCCAAAATGCAAAACCTGTATTAAACTCATATTTCCAACACAATTCATCCCAATTTAATTATCAAATCAATTCCACAATTTAAACAAAGATTTTCTCAAGCTTTCACAATCAATTTATATCCAAACTTTATAGGGAAGATATTCTAAAAATTCAAGTTTGAAACCCCTATCTCGTGTAAGCTACTAACTACTCGCGGTGGCCTCGATCTCAAGCCTAACTATCCCGATCGGTAAAATCTACAAGAGAATATAATTATTTAATTTTTATACGGCTGTCATATAATAAAATTAACCTCAAAATAATATCCTACACTTTAAAACAAGTCCGTAAATGTGTTCGAAGTCAAATTCTGAGTTCAGGAGGTCGAAAACTTACCTCCGCACAGTACGTGGCGGCCGGCGGTGACTTACCGACGACCTCCAAAAATAGTCGGGTTTTGTTCGTCTCGTTTCCTTCGTCAAAGTTTATAACTGTGGCCGGAGTTGAAAATGGCTAGAATCGCCGGAATCGGATAATTTCCGAAATTAAAAAATCACTCACTTTTTTTACAAAATTGAAGACTCAAACGACCATGAAAATCTTCAAAGTTGGTACCAATAGTTTCTATGTCGGAAGAGCTTTCTATAGGTACTAAGATCGGCCGAAACGAAGGCTGGATATGGCCGGAGGGAGAGGTCAAAGCTTGAGAAAAAATGGGGAAAATGGTGAGAGAGAGAAAGAGAAACGGCCGAGGTTGGTAACCAGACCATCAAATTCTAAAGTTGATTTTGAATCTCCATCATTCTTACAAAGAATTCAAGGGGATATATGCAGACCTATTCATTCACTAAATGGACCTTTTCGTTATTTTATGGTTATAATTGATGTATCTGCGATGTGGTCATATGTATGTTTATTATATACTTGTAATGTTATTTTTGTCAGATTACTTGCACAGATTATCAGACTTCGATTACATTTTTCAGATTATCCAATAAAATCAATACTCCTTGATTATGCTGAACAGATTAGCAGAATCACAGGTTAAACGTCTCAAGGGGGAGTGTCCAATCAAGGGGAGCAAGTTTTTTCAAGAAAACATTAATACTAGACATATGTGCACTGTACTCTTTTTCCCTTCAACCGAATTTTGTCCCATTAGGTTTTACCGACTAAGGTTTTTAATAAGGCAGTTTTAGCACAAGAAATAACATTTATGATCCTGAAGATCATAATATATATTTTAAAAAATGATCTAAAAGATCATTGTATATATTTTAAAGATCATCCAGAAGATCATTATATATAATTTGCTAAGGTTTTATCCGACTGAGTTTTTTCCTAACAAATACAATAAAATGGTAAAAATTTAAGGGAGAGTGTTGTAAATATGGATGAATTATCACCACACACGTGTCACTATTTTGAAAAACATTACTTTACATGTGTATGTTTTCTTGTGGAAAGGTTAGGCGGTAGGGTGCCTATGTATACTAGTGGTTTGCATTCTAAAAGGGTGATCAGAGACTTAGTAATAAAACTCTCTCTTCCTCATATAATATTATCGTCTATTCTTCTTTTATTTCATTTTCTATAGTTCGTACTTGGGTCTTATTTAGTTTTATTATTTAATTTTCATCTTATTTTCTCTATTCAATACAATGATTGTTGTTATAAATAAATTATTATTATTTATAATAACAATTATTGTATTGAAAAGTTAAAAGCATACCATAAACATGTTTCTTTTTTTTTTGAGAAAAGAGATATAAAGTGTACAAAGCAAAGATCTAGTTGCACAACTTGGCCCTACTTTTAAAATTATTTCAACTTGGCCCACCATTTGACTATTTCTTAAAATTATTACCGAGTATACCTTTAAAATTATAAAAGGGGGATTATTATTTTGGTCACAATATTTTGAACAATTATCCATTTTTTAAACGAATTATGGTTAATAATACACTTGGTCCTTAACTTTTAGAAAATATATCAATTTAGTTCCTTTGTTAGTCAACCGTTAGTCAAACTTAACGGTTCCAGGAGTATTTTCATCTTTAAACCTATCAATAACTTAACAGTAAATTTTTTAGTAAAATAACATATCTATCCCTAGTTAAAAATTAAAAATAAATTAAATTAAAAATTTTAAAATAATCTTCTATAGATCTTCACCGTCCATCAATCTTGATGGACGGTAAAGATTATATTGAAATTTTTTTTAAAAAATAAAATTAAAAATTAAATATTTTTTTAAAAAATTGAAAATAAAAATGGTCTAGATGGACGATGGAGATCCAATCTGGATCTCCACCAACCCAAAAACAGGGTTCGTTCATCCTCAACGAACCCAAATCTGGGTTCGTTAAAGATTTTCAACGAACCCAGTTTGGGTTCATTGAGGGATCAACGAACCCAGATTTGGGTTCGTTGAAGATCTTCAACGAACCCAGAAAAGGTTTGTTGAAGATCTTCAACGAACCCCGTTTCTGGGTTCGTTGAGGTTCGACGAACCCAGAAACTAGGTTCGTTGAGGATGAACGAACCCAATGTTCTGGGTTCGTTCATCTTCTTGAGTTTGAATTTTTTTTTTTTTGGGTTGGTGGAGATCCAATCATTTGGATGAACGGTGGAGATCCAATCTGGATCTCCACCAATTTTCAATTTCAATTTTTTAAAAAATAAAAAATTTTAAAAAAAAATTATATTTTCACTTTAATTTTTTTAAAATTTTTTAATGTAATCTTTACCGTTCATCAAGATTGATGGACAGTGAAGATCCATTAAAAAAATATTTTTTAAATATTTTAAATATTATTTTTAAATATTTAAATGAAATGACCATATTACCCTACTGTTTATTAATAATCATTTTAAAATTTTAAGGATAAAATTGTCATTTAACTCATTTATATAGTATTAAAGGCAAAACTGTCTTTTTGCCAATTTTGTCAAGGTTGACTGACAGAAATTTAGTCAGAGGGACCAAATTGATACATTTTCTAAAAGTTAGGGACCAAGTGTACTATTAACCATAACTCGTTTAAAAAACTGATAATTGTACAAAATATAGTGACCAAAATGATAATCCCCAATTATAAAACTATATAATAATATAAATATATAAACAATATTATTTTATTGTAAAAATTTATATCGTTGCTTTCCATTCAGATTATTATCCTTTAGAGTTTTTTCTTTTTTAAAAAATCTAACACCATTTGGGTGCGCCGATACATTAAATGTTACAAATTTAATTTCTAATAATAACTTAATTATAAGGGATATATCTCCCCACACTTTATGATTTAATAGATAGATATGATATTTGAATCTCTATCACATAAGTGAAGAGAAAGTGCTCAACTACTTATTTTTTTCTTTTTGACTTGAGAAAAGAGAATTTAAATTTAAAATCTTAACTTCGTTAAGAGATGTTACTACTAGGCTATGTCTACTATTACATGCTTAACTATTTTACTATTAGATGTGGGTATTATTATCATTATTTTATTGACTTTTGTTTTTAAAAATGATTAATTAATTATGTTTTATAAGTACTAACAGTTGAAAGAAAAATATTAAGCTATATTTTTAAGGTAAGTGCTAAGAATTAAAAAATTGAATAAAAAAAAATCATATTTATTCTTTTAAAACACGGAAGTTCATTATTAAGAAATTTTTTATTATTAACTAAAATTACTTAAAATGATAAAAGAAAACTCTCATTCCTCTTGTCTTACATTTCATAAAGCCTAAAATATTCTCTTTTGTTCTGTTTTGTTTTTTTATACAATTATTAGTATTTGTTTTTTTGCAATACTTACTCCAAAAAACAAGTCTTACTGTCTTAGGATAGATTTTGTTTGTGGAAGCTAAATAAAATAAGAAAGGAAAAATAACAAGAGATGAATATGTTCATCCTTAGTTACATTATATTTAATTATTATATTGATTTCAATTAAAAAAATTTACTCTACCGCTGAATTGCGGTTTATAAGAATTGTTTTGTTATCTCATATAATAGATATAATATTTACTCTACGGTCACTGACTAGTAATTTAATTCCGGCCCATTGAATTCCGGCAGCGCATCTAACCTTCATTTTCGACACCATTTTCGCCTTTGACTTTATCTCGATCTCCTCGTTCTATCAATTTTTAATTCACCTCAATCGAATACCGTTTGATATACTTTCGTATAAATTGAATACATATTGTTCACGTTAGGAATACTAGCCAAAGTCCTAATAATTATACATGTTGGGATTGTGAAGCTTAAATCCTAAGTTGATTCAAAGTAGGTCCTAGAAGCAGGCACAGACAAGCCCAAGTAGAAAGGCCCAAGAAGGGAGCCCAAGCAAGAGGCCTAAGTGAGGCCCAGACAGCAAGCCCAAGAGAGGCCCATATGAGAGGCATAGGAGCAGGCCCAAGCTTTGTCCAGGTGAACAGTACTGTAAATATGAATAGTGTATAGTGAACAATACCGTATATGTGTGAACAGTGTCATGAATAGTAACCAGACATCTCCTATAAATAGCCCCTTATTTGTGATAATTAATAATCTCCTTCAAGTGAGAGAATTTAGAGAGCTCTACAAGAGCGGCTCAGTATTTGGGCAGGAGGCCCAGGCGATCCGGGAAGGAGGCCCAGGCGGATCCGGGCAGGAGGCCCAGGCGGATCCGGGCAGGAGGCCCAGGCGATCCGGGAAGGAGGCCCAGGCGGATCCGGGCAGGAGGCCCAGGCGATCCGGGAAGGAGGCCCAGGCGGATCCGAGAGATCCGGGGCGATGACCCCGATGAGGAGCCTAGGTGCGGATCCGGGAGATCCGGGGCGATAACCCTGATGAGGAGCCCAGGTGCGGTTCCGAGAGATCCGGGGCAATGACCTCGATGAGGAGCCCAGGTGTGCGGTTCCGGGAGATCCGGGGCGATGACCCCGATGAGGAGCCCAGGTGCGGTTCCGGGAGATCCGGGGGGTGACCCCGATGAGGAGCCCAGGTATGCGGTTCCGTAAGTGGAAACAATGAGAGAGAGCGAGAGCCCAGGTGCGGTTCCGGGAGATCCGGGGGGTGACCCCAATGAGGAGCCCAGGTATGCGGTTCCGTAAGTGGAAACACTGAGAGAGAGCGAGAGTATAAACACACGTGAGAGGAAAAACTGTGTGAGAGTTTTTCGTATAAGTGTTATTGTAATAGCTCTTTCATAGTGGATTGAGTGCTAGTGCGCTCCGTGGATGTAGGAATCAGTTGATTACCGAACCACGTAAAAAATTGCTGTCTCCTTTACTATTCTGCTTGCTTCCATATGTGTGCCCTGTGCAGATTTGCGTGTCTGCATACAGTTTGCAACTTCCGCTGCGTCGGGAATCGGACCGAATTCCCAACAATACATATTAATCTCTAAAGGCTTAATTAATTACATTTAAAGTGTATAACCAAAGCTAATTAAAAACTAATGACCCAAAATAACAACTACCAACATGTCTTCAAAATTTCATGTTTTTAACTATCAGGACTTAGAAAACACAGCTAATTAATCATTTTAATTACAATACAGAAGTCAATAAAAATGATGATGATGATAATCTAAATTGAATGTAGGTATATAAATTTTTATATCCTAATAATGATATTTATATATTATTAAATAATTTTATAATTTACAAAGATTAGTCTATTTTATAATAATTTAAAAATAAAAAAATCAATTGTCATATATCTAAGATGGGTCACACATAATCTTCTTTCGGTTAATGGTAGGGCCAAGTCATGCAATGAGATATTTGCTTTGTACACTATAAATTTGCATGCTTAGCTTCGCATTTCTCAATAAAATAGCAGAGTGATCTGATCATTTTAGCAGAAAACTAGAGATTTTCGGATTAATGGCTTCTTCTACCTGCGTTACAGCAATCCCTGTTTCTTCTTTCACTGGCTTCCAACGCATTAGACTAGTTCAACAAGCAATGACAAACAGCAGAATCAGAGTACACAAGCCAATCCAATGCGTTTCTACCCCCAAACTTGAAAGTGAAACAATTATTAGAAGATCAGCCAACTACCAACCCTCCATTTGGGACCATGATTATTTGCAGTCATTAAATAGTGTCTATACGGTAACCATGATCGTCTGTTTCTTTCTCTGGATTTTCTTCCATTATTCAGCAATATTTCAGTTTTTTCAGTTTGGTAACATCAATTTTGCAGGGAGATGTATACACAAGACGAGCAGAATTGTTGCAAGAAAAGGTGAAGGCCATGGTTGGCAATGTAAGCGAGCCGTTGAATCAACTCGAGTTGATTGATACCTTGCAAAGGCTTGGATTGGCCTATCACTTTGAAACTGAGATAAAGGACACGTTGCAAAAAGTCTATAACAACAGCGACGATAGATGGAAGAAACAAAATTTGTATGCCACCTCTTTAGAATTCAGACTTCTCAGACAATACGGTTATGATGTTTCTCAAGGTACGTAGATGAATATATATCTTTTTAATTATCTAATTTTAGTCTATAATAAATTATAAGTTGTTCATTACTTGATTGTAGAGGTTTTTACAAGTTTTAAGGATAAAAGGAACAGTATCAACGCGTGTCTTTGTGACGATGTAAAGGGAATGCTGAGCTTGTATGAAGCCTCATACTATGGCTTTGAAGGGGAGAGCATCATGGAAGAGGCCTGGCAGTTCACAACTGAACATCTTAAAAACCTAGAAATAGAAACGGAATCGAACCTTGCCATGGAAGTTAAGCATGCCTTGGAGCTTCCTCTGCATTGGAGGGCACCTAGATTAGAGACCAGGTGGTTCATTGATGCATATGAGAGAAGAGAAGACATGAACCACATTTTACTCGAATTTGCTAAGTTGGACTTCAACATTGTGCAAGGGTTTTACCAACAGGAACTTAAAGAAGTTTCAAGGTAAATTAACTCCTCGTTCCATGATAAATTTCTTTGACTTCAAAAAGGGCGTTAGTGTCATGTTGATTTGTTCTATATTGTTTGTAAATAGGTGGTGGCAGCAGTATGATCTTGGAGAGAAACTGAGCTTCGCCAGGAACAGGTTGGTAGTGACATTCTTGTGGACTATGGAAACAGCTTTCGAGCCTCGGTATGGATCCTGGAGGATACGAAATACAAAGATCAATTCTCTAATTACAGTGATTGATGATATTTATGATGTGTATGGTACCTTGGAGGAACTCGAACTCTTCACTGATGTTGTTGACAGGTTTGTTGGAAAATGTTTCATGCTAACACTTCAAAGGCACAACTTATAACTAAGAGATATGTTTTAACTTCTTTTCTTTTCTTTTGTTTTTAATCAGGTGGGACATTAAGGCAATGAAAGAACTTCCAAACTATATGAAAATATGTTTTCTTACACTTTTCAACTTTGTTAATGAAATGGCTTATGACATTCTCAAAGAACAAGGGTTTGATGTCGTATTGAATCTAAAAAACTCAGTAAGATATTTGTAATCTATTCTCCTACTTTTAATTACTTGTTTAACTTATATAAGTTAATGCTCACACGCTTTTCATAATTACAATTTTTTCAGTGGGTAGGTTTACTACAAGCCTACCTGGTGGAGGCTCAATGGTTTCACAGTGGATATAAACCAACAATGGAAGAGTACACGATAAATGCATTGAAATCTATATCAGCCCCTATGATGAATGTTAATGCATACTTGTCTGCAGCAAATCCAATAATAGAGAAGGAATTGGAATATCTAGAAAGCACTCCTGATATATTACAGTGTTCGTCCAAGATTGGTAGACTCCAAAATGATTTAGCAACTTCATCGGTATAATATATAATTAAACTGTTATTTTTTTTTTTCTATTATAAAAATTAAATTTCTAAATTCTTCATGGTTTTTTTTTTTTAATGTAATACAGTATGAGTTAAAGAGAGGTGATATTCCAAAATCAGTCCAATGTTTCATGAATGAAACTGGTGCATCTGAAGAATTCACCCGTCAATACATTAAGGATCAGATAAGGCAGTTATGGAAGAAGGTGAATGTGTATAGAGCAACAGATTCTACTCTATCTGAAACTACTATTCAGTTGATGTTGAATCTTGTGAGAATGTTTCATTGTGTATATCTACATGGAGATGGACATGCTGTTCAAGAAGAGACAAAGAATTTAGCATCGCCGTTGCTTTTTGAGCCCATCCCCTTATAAAGAAGAAACACATCTTGTCAGTGGCGTTTTGTTTAATTTTGTAACCAAAAAATAATAATAATAAAGAAAACGTTTCAAGCATATATGTTCAATGAAAATAGACGTACCATTATTTGTTTTTGTAATTTTTTTCTTTTTA
Organism: Xanthoceras sorbifolium; assembly: GCA_003430845.1. Lineage (NCBI taxonomy): Eukaryota > Viridiplantae > Streptophyta > Magnoliopsida > Sapindales > Sapindaceae > Xanthoceras > Xanthoceras sorbifolium. The sequence continues at coordinate 8,480,008 of CM010618.1, forward strand.
ATCCCTTAACCTACCACTTGCGTGACTATCCATTTGATGGCTGTTGAGACCATAATTGCTGGTTCTACTTCTACATGCCTAGTTCTCTTAAATTAATCAGTATAATTCAAAAACCTAGCAAGTTTATCCTAATCAAAACTACACTAAACCAGGTTAATTACTATACAATCACCGGCGCTTATATTAATCAGTAGATAGCAGACTCATTGTCCATGGTAACTACTCATCTATAAAGAGCACTGTCCATGGCCCATTGTAGGAGGCTCTTATATTAATCAATAGATAGCAACCGCTTTCCTCTTGTGGGCCAAAACTTCTTGACGTAGGGAGGTCTGGTTCTCAGAGGTAGAAGCCTGTGTGAAGATAAGTGAACCGAAATCAGATCAACCTAAGGTGCAGCAGCTACAACATGCTAAATCAGCCTACATCACTCAGATCTCTCAGCTAACCAACTGTAACCAACTAATTAGAAGCTCAACAGATTGTGCTCATGTGACAGTGCCTAGGTTACAGTCAAAGAAAAAACTACAGAGCAATCAATCAGATCACAAGGCCACTTGTGATCTCAACCAAGTCCTACGAAGATCAAATGTTAGTTTGGGAAGTTAATTAACAGCTTTGTTAGGTTAGCACAGGTGTAACAGCTATAACAGAATTCTAACTGCATTCAGTTATAGCTCTGATAATTAATTTTGCATGTACAATTAGAGAGTTTCAATTTGTAAAATTATAAATAGAAAGGAAGAAGTAGGGTTTCTGTAATCGAAAGAGAAAAAAGAAATAAAATACAGAGAGAGAAATATTTTTCTCTTACATGTTTGGAAGCTGAGAAAATATTTCTCTAGCTATTTCTGTCTTGCGTTGATCTTCATCTTGCTTTCTTCATCTCTGCATCAACAACATCTCGAGTGTCTGAAGATCTTGGAAGCTCTCTTTGATCACTGTTAAGAGAAATGAAGAAGAATCAAGATGTTTGACTTGATAAGGTTAGTTAACAAAGAAAGAGAATAAGTGCTTGTAACCAGAGTTTATATGTAACTAGAGTTAGTGTGTATTGGTTAGCAAAACGACACAGTTTAACTTGGTATCAGCGCTGCTTGACTTGCGTCAATGGCTTCTTCTTCCTCAGATACCTGTCAGCAAACACAATCACAATAATCTCAACAATCATCTACTATGGATTTTAGCTCTCTAGTTAAAGCTCTACATTTTAATCTACCAATCAAACTTGATGAAGACAACTACATTTACTGGAAAACACAAATCCTACCAGCCATCAATGCTTTGGACCTTGAAGAATACATTGATAGTTCTAAGCATCCACCACCACAGTTCATCAATGTACATATTCCTAATGAGACTGGAGGTGGAAGAATAGAGCAACAACCGAATAAAGAATACCAAAGATGGAAGAAATCAGATCAAATCTTACTGTTTTGGCTAATTTCAACTCTAAGTCAGAAAGTTGTTGGACTAAGCTGGAGAATCTATATTCTTAGAAATCTATGGCAAAGATCCTGAATCTAAGGCAGCAGCTTCAGATTATAAGAAAATGATCACATTCTATTAGTGATTTTGTCCTAAAAATTAAAATATTGGTGATGCATTATCTGCTGTTGGAGAGGAGGTTTCAGAAAGAGATTTGTTGTTGAGCCTTATGCATGGAGTTGGCCATGAATATGATGCAGTGGTTGTTCTCATTTCGTCTCAAAGAATGACTATGAGCTTGGAGGAGGCTCAGTTTCAACTGCTCATGCATGAGCAAAGAATTGAACAACTTAATTCTCCAAATAATTTTGGAGGAATTTCTGCTAACTTTGCAGCTAATAATGCAGGGGATAGAAGAGATCAAAGAGGTGGATCTAACTACAATAGAGGTGGTCAACGAGGCAGAGGAAGAGGAGGCAAATTTGGTGGAAGAAAGCTGTATTGCCAGTTGTGTACAAAGCCTGGACATCAAGCTTTTCAGTGTTTTCATCGCTTTGATCAGCAATTTGTGAGGCCTCAACCTCCTCAATACAACAACAACAACAGTTCACATAGTGCAACTGCACCAACTCAGGCCTATTTTGGTCAATCTTCACAGAATTCTGTTCAACAAAATTCTATTACTCCAAGTTTTCATCAAGAAAACTTTCAATCACAAGGAAATTACACTCAAGCCTCTGCATATGCTGTAGCTCAAGGAAGTGCAAATGATCCCTCCTGGTTTGTTAACAGTGGTGTAACGCCCCTACTTTTTCGAATTATGAAAAGTATATTCTTTTTATAGTGCATTTGGAGAATAACGGGTCTAATTGACTATTGGTGAAGTTTATTTGGTAATTGGATAAGTGTGGAATAGTTTTGGAATAATTATTGAGATGGATTGTGATTAAGAGTAAATTTGTGTCATGATAGGATTTTAAGAAGTTCAAGGGTGCAATTTACAATTAAGAAGATATTTATAATATATATATATATATATAAAATATTATTAGTGGAAAAAAATAATAAAATAATAAAAAGATAGGGTGAGTTGACATGAGATAAGAGGAAGAAAAAAAAAAGAAAAAAAGTAATCTAAAAACGTGAGGAAGAGAAAAGAAAGAAAAAAAAAAGGGAGAAAGGCCGAGAGAGAAAGAAGAAGAAGAAAAGAAGAAGAAGAGAAGAAAGGAGAAAAGAGAAGGGAAAAGAAGAAGAAGGAAAGGAAGGAAGAGGAAAAAGAAAAGTGTTAGGAAATTGTCCAGGTTTGGTGTATACTAATGTTTGTAGTTTTCAGATTTTCCAGAACTTTTTAGAATTATTATATTATATTGTTTTTAGTTTATTTATGATATATTATTTATAATTGGTTAAGTAAAATTAATTTTGGGATGATTTGGTATATATATATATTGTTTGTAATAAATTGATTTTGAATATATATATATATATATATAAATAGATATATATAACTATATATATATATATATATATATATATATATAGATATATATAACTACATATAGATATATAGATATATATTGTTTATGATATATAGTGATTTTGAATATATATATATATATATATATATATTTATATATTGAATTTTGTAAATGTGTTTAGTGATTTGAATTTAATAAAATTTACTTTGACCATAAAGAAATGATATTGTGAAATGGCCCTAGGATACTTGAACATAGAAATGGATATAAGAGGTTGGTATACCAGCTGGGTTCAGTGAGCAGTACTGCACCGACATTGACATTGCTATTGATGATTTATTATGTACCTTCTCATGGATTCGTCCAGGGGTAGGGAGACACGTACCTCCTCACGGATTCGTCCTGGGGTAGGGAGACACGTACCTTCCTAAGGATTCGTTCCTGGGATAGGGAGATATGTACCTCTCTAGGTTCCGACCACTCGGACCTAGAGTAGGGAGATACGTACCACTCTTAGGATTCGTCCTAGGGTGGGAGTTATGTTCGACAGACAATCACTGTGGTCGAACGACCCATATTTCAGTCCTGGTTTATGTTGAGTATTCTAGAGGGCCAGAATTAAAGTGATTTGAAGAATATGTTTATAAGTAAATTTCGGAATTGATTTTATACGTTTATGATTATAATTTAGTTTATGCTATGGTTTTATGTGGATTATATATAAATTCAAATGAGTTGTTTCTTTGAATAAATTTCATCCGTTTTATTTCTGTAAATGATTAGAAATTGAAATATATATATTGTGATATTTTTTTATTATGAAAAGTTATTTATGAGTTTTAATAATTGGATAAGTGTGGAATAGTTTTGGAATAATTATTGAGATGGATTGTGATTAAGAGTAAATTTGTGTCATGATAGGATTTTAAGAAGTTCAAGGGTGCAATTTGTAATTAAGAAGATATTTATAATATATATATATATAATATTATTAGTGGAAAAAAATAATAAAATAATAAAAAGATAGGGTGAGTTGGCATGAGATAAGAGGAAGAAAAAAAAATAGAAAAAAAGTAATCTAAAAACGTGAGGAAGAGAAAAGAAAGAAAAAAAAAAGGGAGAAAGGCCGAGAGAGAAAGAAGAAGAAGAAAAGAAGAAGAAGAAGAAGAAGAAGAAGAGAAGAAAGGAGAAAAGAGAAGGGAAAAGAAGAAGAAGGAAAGGAAGGAAGAGGAAAAAGAAAAGTGTTAGGAAATTGTCCAGGTTTGGTGTACACTAATGTTTGTAGTTTTCAGATTTTCCAAAACTTTTTAGAATTATTATATTATATTATTTTTAGTTTATTTATGATATATTATTTATAATTGGTTAAGTAAAATTGATTTTGGGATGACTTGGTATATATATATATATTGTTTGTAATAAATTGATTTTGAATATATATATATATATATATATATATATATATATATATATATATATATATATATTGTTTGTTAAAATTTTACTCTGTTTGGCTGCTGTGTTTGGTTGGTCTTTGACTCAACTTGATGTCACTAATGCTTTTTTACATGGTGATCTTATGGAAGAGGTTTAAATGGCATTACCTCCTGGTTATATTTGCAAAAAGGGTGAGATTTTACCTGCTAATGCTGTCTGCAGATTGCATAAGTCCATTTATGGGCTGAAACAAGCGTCTCGTCAATGGTTTTCCAAGTTTTCAGGTGTTCTAATTGACGAAGGGTTTACTCAGTCTGCTAGTGACCATTCTCTCTTCATCCGACATCATGGTAATTCTTTTTTGGCTCTTTTAGTTTACGTTGACGACATTATTCTTGCAAGTAATGAACAAGTTGCCGTTGACAATTTAAAATCTGCCCTTAATACTCGTTTCAAGATGAAGGATTTAGGGGTCCTTAAGTATTTCTTGGGTTTAGAAGTTGCTCGTTCAGCAGCTGGAATTTCAGTTTATCAACATAAATATGCTTTGGAATTACTCTCGGATTCTGGTTATTTGGCTTGTAAGCCTGCTTCCACTCCTATAGAAACCAATCTTAAACTTTCTCAAGATGATGGTGACTTGATTTCTGATCCAACTAGTTATCGGCGATTAATTGGTCAGTTGATATATTTGACTCTCACTCGTCCGGATCTCTGTTATGCAGTGAATCGACTTAACCAGTTCTTGGCTGCTCCACGGATTCCACATCTCAAAGCTGCTCATCGAATTCTGCAGTATATTAAACAAGCTCCTGGTCAAGGCTTGTTTTTCTCTACTAATTCAAAGGTGCAGTTTAAGGCTTTTGCGGACTTCGATTGGGCTACTTGCCCTGACACTCGTCGCTCAACCACTGGTTTTTGTATCTTCCTTTGCTCTTCTCTAGTCTCTTGGAAGTCGAAAAAACAGCATACCGTTTCTCGATCATCAGCTGAAGCCGAATATCGTGCTATGGCCAATACCACTTGTGAGTTAGTTTGGTTACTTTCTTTACTATCTGATTTGCAGGTGCCTCATCAGGGTTCAGCTCTCTTGTTTTGTGATAATCAGGCTACCCTCCACATCACAGCTAATCCAGTTTATCATGAGCGAACTAAACATATTGAGATCGACTGTCACCTTGTTCGTGAAAAGATTCAGTCTGGTATTCTGAAAACTCTGCATGTTTCCACTCAAAATCAGCTTGCAGAGACCTCTTCACTAAGGCGCTTCACCCTTCTCAATTTCTTTTTCTCCTCAGCAAGATGGGAGTTCATAATATTTACTCTCCATCTTGAAAGGGGCTATTAGACTTTATTAGTTACTGTGTATTTCAATTATTTGATTAGTACGTGTTTTGATTTGTATTTTTGTTGTGTACAAACTAGTTTGTTAGGTGGTTTGTTAAGTTTTTTGTTTATTTCTGCTGAGCTGTTTAATAGCTCCAGCTATATAACTCTTTTTTTGGCTTGTTTTGGTCAATGGAAAATATTCATTTTCTCCATTCTTTTCTTTTGTAATATGAAGCAAGAAGAACAGGTGAAATTTGATCATCGGATCCAAAATTAATTTTATTATTTCCTCTAATTATAAACAAGAAATAACAAATCAATACCCAAAAAGACAACGATATTATAAGAAACAATTCATGATTTTGATATCTTGTGATGAGGTCGAAATTGAATCGAGGAGCCTTCCACTTTAAAATTAATTACTCATATGCGACTTTCAAAATCTTTGATTGAATTCCTATAAACCTTTGCAACTTACAAGGATGGATCAATTCCATGTACAAACATAGAAATACTAAAGTTTTCTCAACCATTTGATCTTATTGGGTTTTGAAAATATAGCATTTCTTATAGAAAAATAAAGTATAAAAAAAAATTCGAACATGTTGATTGGTAGACAAAAAGTGTGGATTTCTGTCTATTGAGTTGCTTGAACAAGCTAGTTTGGGTGTTTGTTTTGGAGTCCCTACAAGATATCGTTGACATCTTATAAGACATCAAAGGAAATTGGTGATTGGTTGGCAAATATTTCGCATATTTTTGTATAGAGAGAGTTTTCGTATATCGAAACAGTGCTGCAGATTGTCAAGACAAAATTTATAGAATGAAGAAACATTGTATATGCATTGCAATCAACAAAATTTCAGTTAAATATTGTATATGATTACCAGTCCTTAATTTACCATTAAAAATCTGATTTACAGTACTGCTTCACATTATCAGGTTAGTGTATACATCAAAGGACACACTATACGCATGGTAGTGACATTTAAATGTTCAATGAGATTTATTTCCACGATAAAATCTCCTATATATATATTTGCATAAAATTCGCAAGAGTACATACAATCTTATACGTTAATGGCTTCTAGATTTATTGCAGAAACCCTTGTTTCATCTTTAACTGGTTTCCAATACTACTACTCTAGACTTGTGCCGCGGAGAGTTAATAGCAGAATCAGTGTGCACAAGCCACTCCAATGCATTTCTATGCTAAAACTCGAAAGTGAAACGGTTGTTAGAAGATCAGGAAACTACCGACCTTCCATTTGGGACAATGACTATCTTCAGTCATTACGTAGTGACTACACAGTATCCATAATCGCCTTTTTCTCTTCTTCTTCTATTTTTCATCAAAAATTGCAGTTTATATATACATTTTGGTCATTACTGAAAAACTGAATTCTCGGCAGGAAGAAACGTACACAAGACATGCAGAAAAACTGAAGGAGAAAGTGAGGACTATGATCACAATATTGTGAGCAAGCCATTGGATCAGCTCGAGCTGATTGACACCCTTCAGAGACTTGGATTGGCTTACCACTTTGACACTGAAATAAACAAAACATTGCACAATGTCTACAATAACAGTGACGGTGATGATCTATGGAAGGAAGGAAACCTATATGCTACCTCTCTAGAGTTTAGACTCCTCAGGCAACATGGTTATTATGTAATAGATTGCAAAAGCTGAATAATTCTCATTGATTTAAACTGTTGGTGGGATGGTATGGTTTGAGATCACTTGTGGTGCACCTCTGAGAGAGATTTCGAAACACACAAGAAGGAGAAGATTTTATTTCTCTCTTTATCAACTTACACCACTCCACACATATTTAATACAATCTCCATTCCTTTATATAGGAAATGAGATAAACAAAAAACAAAATAACAATAAAAAACACATGCAAATTACAGCTGGGGAGATAAGAGTTGTTGAAGTCAATTGTGGTAGTTGAGTCAATATTGCATGGCTTCTAGCAAGTTTGATTTCAACAATGGTGGATGGCTTCTAGAATGGTGGTTGTTGAGTCCATGTTTGTAGGCTTCTAGAGGTAAGTTTAATTTTCAACATCCCTCCTTAAACTTGACTCTCATTGTTTCGTCATACCGAGCATGGACTTCAGTCTTGAAAACACATCATGTTTGAGTGGCTTAGTGAAAATATCAGCAACCTGATCATATGTCCTACAAGAGACTAGTTCTACCTCTTTGTTCTTCACATGCTCTCTGATGAAATGATACCGCGTATCAATGTGTTTGCTTCTCTCATGAAATACTGGATTCTTTGCTAGTGCAATCGCTGACCGATTGTCGATGTAAACCTCTGTAGGATTAACTTGTGGAAATCCTAAGTACTCCAACACATTCCTTATCCATATACCATGACAGACAGCTGAGCATGCAGCAACATACTCAGCTTCACATGATGACAGTGTCACAATAGCTTGCTTTTTGGATGACCATGTGAATGCTGTATCTCCCATAAAAAACGTAAAACCTGTCGTGCTTTTACGTTCATCCAGATCTCTTCCCCAATCACTATCTGAATAGCCAGTGAACCTGCAATCTTCACATTTTGTATACAACATACCATCATTAATGGTACCTTTTATATAACGGAGTATTCTCTTTGCTGCATTTAGGTGAGATTGATCAGAAGTCTCCATGTATCTGCTGACTAGTCCAACTCCATAGAGTATATCTGGCCTGGTACACGTCAAGTATCTCAGGCTTCCAACCAAGCTCTTGAAATAGGTCGAATCAACATCTCCTTTTTCATTCTTTCTTAATTCTAATCCTGTTTCTACTGGAGTTGTAACAGGATTGCATTTTTCCATACTAAATCTTTTCAGAATTTCTTTAGCATAGATACTCTGGGAGATGAAAATACCTTTTTCGCTCTGCACAACTTCAATTCCGAGAAAATGAGCCATTAAACCAATATCAGTCATCTCAAATTCTTTCACCATTCTCCGCTTGAAATCTTCGAACATGGCTGGATTATTGCCGGTAAAGATCAAATCATCAACATATAGGCATGCATATAAAATACTTCCATCAGTTTCTTTCTTCAAATACAGTGCATGCTCATACGGACATTTATCAAATCCGTTTTTCTGGAAGTAATCATCAATCCTCATGTTCCATGCACGAGGTGCTTGCTTCAGACCATATAGAGCTTTCTTCAGTCTGTATACTTTATCTTCTCTGCCTTTCTTCACATATCCAGGTGGTTGTTCCACATAGATTTCTTCTTCAAGAAAGCCATTTAGAAATGCTGACTTTACATCAAGTTGGTAAATTTTCCAACTTCTCTGGGCTGCCAAAGATATTATCAATCTGATGGTCTCTTGTCTGGCAACTGGGGCAAAGACTTCTCCGTAATCAACTCCTTCCTTTTGCTTATAGCCTTTTGCTACAAGTCTTGCTTTGTATCTCTGGACTTCTCCTTTGGCATTTCTTTTTGTCTTGAAGACCCATTTCACTCCGATGGTTTTTCGACCTTTTGGGAGATTAGTCAACTCCCATGTCTTGTTCTTTTCAATGGATTGAATCTCTTCATCCATTGCACTTATCCATTTTCTTTCTTGGTTAGCCTCTTCAAAGCTCACTGGATCACTTGTCATCAGCAGACAATACAGAGTAATATCTTCTTCCACCTGTTCTGTTTCTTCATACAGATCTTCTAGGCTACGTGTCCCTCTAGGCCTCATATCAGAGAATTCACGTTCAATTGGTAATGGAGCATCATACCTGTAACACCCTCTGACCCGATCCGGCTGGACCGACCTAGGGAGCGCTACTCCGACTTTCAAAACTTTCCAAATTCATTTTATAATCTCAAACCATTTAAAAATCAAATCAATTTGAAATTCCAAAAAGACTTTTCTCGTGAGCCCATCGAATCAATTTTCAAACCATTGGAAAACCATATAATTTATACATTGTAAAACCATTTTCAAGTGAGCCCAATACATAAACTTTTTACAAAATTTCGGCAGAGTTCCGTTTGTTTTTCGGATTTTCCAAAACCTGTTTTTTTCACAAAACAATTCAAATACAAATTCAATATCAACACTTCAATATCATTGTCAAACAATTGCGCACTTTGCCGTTTAGTGCGACTTTCCAATACAGTTTATAAATAAAATAAATCAAAAGTCAATATTTACAAATATTCTAAAATGAGAAACAGAAATCTATAAATAATTAATTACAAACATATTACAAATTATCTGTATATGCATGCTTTCAGAATATATACATATAACAACAATATAGCTACCCAACTGTGATAACTCTGGGACTCTGTCAGCAAATCTCTCTCTCTCTTCAGTCTTTAACTTCCTCGGGATCCTCGGTACCTACGCGTTAGAAACAAAACTAACGCGCTAAGCATATAGCTTAGTGGGTGTACATAAAAATCATAAATAACTTTTAAATAGAAAACATATCACAATATATTTCAATTCTAATCATTTATAAATCAATGTAACTTTAAAATCAAATCATAAAACAGTTTCCATCACTTTAATTTTCACAGCAACATATAAAATCGATTAATAGAATCATTCAATTCACTTCAAATCTGGCCCGCTAGAATACTCAACATACTAGGACTGGAATATGGGTCAAACTCCCACCCTAGGACGAATCCTAAGAGTGGTACGTATCTCCCTACTCTAGGACCGTGGGTACGGAACCTAGAGAGGTACATAACTCCCTATCTCAGGAACGAATCCTTAGGAAGTTACGTGGCTCCCAACCCCCAGGACGAATCCTGAGGAGGTACGTGTCTCCCTGCCTCTGGACGAATCCATGAGGAGGTACATAATAATCATCAATATCAATCAGTATCGGCGCAGTACTGCTCAGTCAACCCAGCTGGTATACCAACCTCCTATATCCATTTCTATGTCTACGTATCCTAGGGCCGTTTCCGATAAACTATATTCGCAATAAAATTTCACAATAGTTACTCAGTAAACAATAGTTGCTCAATAAACTTACAATTCACACAATATTCTTCAAGAAACATAATCAATAGTTATACGAAAATCTAAATCAAGTATTTCCAATGAAATCGAAATATTCGAAAGCACGATCAAAATGAGATCTAACATAAAATCATTCCAAAATCAACAATAGGTATATCAATCATCGATTTTTCATATCAAATAAACAATTTTCATACTAAAATCGAAAACGAGCAAGTTCAACGAAATCGAAAACGAAAACGAAAACGAAAACGAAAACGAAAACGAAATACTTAATACTTTTCGTAAGGATTCCGAAAACAAAAGTACACCAACCTGGATACCATTTTTCGTTCGAGAAATCGCGATTCCACGATTTTCTTTTCCTTTTCCTTTCCCTTTTCTCTTTCCTTCCTCTTTTCTTCTTCTTCTTCCTCTTCTTCTTCTTTCTCTTTCTTCTTTCTTCTTCTTTCTCTTCTTCTTTCTTCTTTTCTTTTTCTCCTTTCTCGCTCTTTCTCTCGGCCTCTTCTCTCTCTTTTCTGTGTTCTGTGTGTTTTCTGGCTTCTGCGAGAAGCTTCTCTTTTTTTTTATATTTTTCGACTGTCGCGACCGTCGTCGCGACCTGTGGTCGGGCCACTAGGTCGCGGTACTCACTGGAGCATTTGCACCGCCTTCATCGCGAGCACACCTCGCGATCCTTTGGTCGCGCTGGTGGTCGCGTTGCTCACTGCCAGATTTTTCCATTTTCATCGCGAGCAGTTCATCGCGATCTGTGGTCGCGGTGACTGGTCGCGATGCTCACTGCCCGAAATCGCGTTTTTCACCGCGAGCAAGCCATCGCGACTTGTGGTCGCGTTGACCAGGTCGCGATGCTCTCTGCTTCAGTTTTCAATTTTTCATACTTCATTTTTGAACCGTTCCATCTGGTCCACCTGGAAATCATAAAAATAAACATACTTTTAATTACATTTACACCCCTTCCAATCACAAAATTTATTTTCACATATATGAAATTAATTATCCGAAATCCGGGATGTTACAATACCTTTGTGGTGAAGGGAAACCATGTTGAGGAGTCTGCTGATCTCTGGGGATTTGTGACTCTGTTGCCACTTCTCTTGTCTCTCCTTCATGTACTAACTCTGTACTTGCGGAAGCTTTGGTCTGATCCCAATTCCAAGATTCATTTTCTTCAAAAATGACATCCCTGCTGAAGATTACTTTTTTGGTGACGGGGTTGTATAGCCGGTATCCCATAGTTCTGTCACCGTATCCAACCAGGATACACTTTTCTCCTTTATCTTCAAGCTTGGTTCTTCTTACTTCTGGGACTTTGATGTAGGCAATGGAGCCAAAAACTCTAAGGTGGCTCACACTTGGTTTGTGCGTGCTCCATACTTCATGCGGTGTCTTTGTATCAAGACTCTTCGTAGGACATCTGTTTAGTAGATATACCGCACACAAAACTGCTTCAGCCCAAAAACTTTTCGGCATATTTTTATCCTTTAACATGCTTCTGGCCATGTTAAGGATTGTTCGATTCTTCCTTTCAGCTACACCGTTTAATTAAGGAGTATAAGCTGGTGTAAACTGATGTCTAATTCCTTGTTGCTTGAGAAATTCCTGGAAAGCACCTGCAGTGTATTCTCCACCTTGATATGATCTCAGTGTTTTGATGTAGTAGCCACTTTGCTTCTCCATAAGAGTTTTAAACTCTTTGAAGTAACCAAATACTTTAGATTTCCTTTTAAGGAAATAAACCCAAGTCTTCCTGCTGTAGTCGTCAATGAATGTAAGGAAGTATTGATTCTGTCCATTTGATACCGGCGTCAATGGACCACACACATTTGTGTGAACGAACTCAAGTGGCATGGTTGCTTTCCAATTTGCCTTCTTTCCGAAGCTATTTCTGTGTTGTTTGCTGAGAACACAACTTTCACAGATCTCATTAGGGTGATGGATGTTTGGCAATCCTTTCACCATCTTCTTACTTCCCAGCTGCTTCAAACTTTCAAAATTGAGATGTCCATACCTGAGATGCCATAGCCAGTCTTTGTCATTGATGATGGTTGTTAAACACCTTGGCGCATCATGGTGAATTGCGAGAGGAAACATCCTGTTCTTCGTCATCTGGACTCGAGTAACCAGCTTTCCTTGAGCATCTGTAATGATGAGTTGCATATTTTGAAGGCTAATGTGATAGCCTTTCTCCAAGAGTTGTCCGAGACTTAGGATGTTTGTCTTCATGTCTGGAACATAATAAACATTGGAGATGAAAGCATGATCTCCATTCTTCTGCTTGATCATAACATCTCCCCTTCCTTGGACAGGGATTTTAGAGAGGTCGCCAAATGAGATTTCTCCATGAACTTTCTCATCAAGTTCAGTGAATAAGTCTTTTCTGCCAGTCATATGGTTGCTGGCTCCAGAATCAAGAAACCAAACATTTTGGTTTTGATAGGTTGAGTTGTGTGCCATCAACATCAACGATTCTCCTCCAACTTGCTCTTTCTCTGCAAAGTTAGAACTTTCATTTACCTTATTTGGGTTGCCTCTGTACTTATTGCTATAGTGGCCATATTTGTGGTAATTATAGCATTGGACATTTCTTTTATCAATGATCGGACGGTTGTTATATCCGCCTCTTCCTCCTCGTCCTCTTCCTCGTGGGACATAGTTCTGATGTCCACGTCCTCCTCTATTTGTGTCTCTTCCTCCTCTGCCTCTACTTCTGGCTTCTGAACCTCTTCCACGAGATCCTCTACCTCGTTCTCTTCCTTGTTGTGAGGTCCCCCCTTGTTCGTATCTTTTTTCATTGATGGAGAGCTTTGACTGGAGAGCTTGCTCCAATACTCTGTCGTCACTTCTTCTTGTGACTTTCTGCTCATGGGCTTGCAATGAACCTACTAGTTCTTCAACGGACATTGTCTCAAGATCTTTTATTTCTTCCAGGGCCACAACAATGAAATCAAACTTTGGATCTAATGATCGCAAGATTTTCTCCGAAATTCTCATGTCTGTGAGAGTTTCTCCATTTCTTCTTAGCTGATTCGCAACGACCATCACTCGTGTATAGAATTCAGCAATGGATTCATTTGATTTCATTCGTAGGGATTCAAACTCCCCCCGTAATGTTTGAAGACGGATTCTTTTCACTTTGTCAGCACCTTTGTAGGTTTTGAGAAGGGTGTCCCAAACTTCTTTTGATGACTTAGCGGATGCTATGATCTCGAACGTCGCTTCATCCAGTCCTTGATAGATTATGGACTTTGCTTTACAATCCTTCTTTCGATCGGCTCTGAGAGTTGTTGCTTGAGCTTCTGTCAGGGTTCCTTCAGCTTCTTTAGATGCAAGTTCTGTATATCCATCTTCTACAATCTCCATAACATCTTGAGAGCCTAGTAGAGCTCTCATTTGTATGCACCAATTGTCATAGTTGTCTCTGGTGAGTTTTGGAATGACAATATGCGCGTTATTGTTGGCCATCAAGACTTGAAGTGCTTAGAACACTAATTTAGAGTCTGAATTTGCAAAAATGAAGTGTACGGTTGCGTCCGGAATGGTCCAAAACCTTGGAACCCACTCTGATTTTGTCAAAAAATGAGTTCGGAAGCGTCTGAAACGGGCGGTCAAACTTATTTGAAAAAGTCAACCTCTGTTAACGGAATATTCCTTTGACTGACGGAATATTCTATCCGGTATAACGGCGTTAGTGACGTCAGCAACCGGGTCGGTCCACGGGTCGAATACCGGGTCAGATCGTGGGTTGGATACCGGGTCGAATCTTGAAACCGAGTCGACCCACGGGTCGGACACGGATCGAATACTGGGTCGGATCTTGAAAACGGGCGAAGAAGACGACCGGAGCGTGTAGTGCACTCTCCAACTTCAAACAGCGCGTGCGGACTCTCTGGAACTCCGATTTGGGTGAGGTTTTCACCGTTGAACTCGTGGGGACGAGTAGAACACACTGGGATGCTCAGAAATAAATTTTGACTACTTTGATTTCTGGGAAAATTCATCTTTGGCATCTGTTCTTCGTATTTCTGGTTCTCCTGAGCTCTAATACCACTGTTGGTGGGATGGTATGGTTTGAGATCACTTGTGGTGCACCTCTGAGAGAGATTTCGAAACACACAAGAAGGAGAAGATTTTATTTCTCTCTTTATCAACTTACACCACTCCACACATATTTAATACAATCTTCATTCCTTTAAATAGGAAATGAGATAAATAAAAAACAAAATAACAATAAAAAACACATGCAAATTACAGCTGGGGAGATAAGAGTTGTTGGAGTCAATTGTGGTAGTTGAGTCAATATTGCATGGCTTCTAGCAAGTTTGATTTCAACAACGGTGGATGGCTTCTAGAATGGTGGTTGTTGAGTCCATGTTTGTAGTCTTCTAGAGGTAAGTTTAATTTTCAACATAAACAACCGTATAAATACAAAGCCAAGAATGGTTTAAGATCCTATAAACTGGGAAAGTTACAAACAGAATCCTATATCTAAGGATGACAGCAAAATATATGTAAATACATTTGAATAATACAAACTAATAGGAAAGAATAAGTCAAGTAATTGATAACTGATATTAGCTCTATTATGCCCCCTCAAGATGGAGCTCGGGAGTGAAGTCCAATCTGGTGTTTAAGTTGAAGAAAACACTGTCTAGGAAGTGGCTTGGTAAGTGCATCTGCCAGCTGATCTTCAGAAGAAACATGAGCTACACGAAGAGCTCCATTTTGAACTTGATCTCTGATAAAATGAAAATCTATAGCAACATGCTTCATGCGGGAATGAAAAATTGGATTGGAGCAGAGCTGAGTGGCCCCTATATTATCACAATAAATGACAAGGCAGTACGGAAGTGAAATACCAAGATCAGTTAAGAGATAACAAATGAAATTAAGCTCAGCAGCTGCATTGGCAACGGAGCGATACTCTGTTTCAGAATTTGGAAAGCTGGGTGTCCTAGTCTGTTTCAGAACCTTGCTCTGATGCCATAATAGATTGCAAAAGCTGAATAATTCTCATTGATTTAAACAACCGTATAAATACAAAGCCAAGAATGGTTTAAGATCCTATAAACTGGGAAAGTTACAAACTGAATCCTATATCTAAGGATGACAGCAAAATATATGTAAATACATTTGAATAATACAAACTAATAGGAAAGAATAAGTCAAGTAATTGATAACTGATATTAGCTCTATTATTATGTTCCTCAAATATTTCTTTTGTTACACACAATTGAGCATTCAAATATCACTGTATTTTTAGTCTGTTAGTAATCAAATGTTTTGAGCTTGAGTGCAGAAGTTTTTAATAGTTTTAAGGACAACATGGTTATCAACTTGTGCCTTTGTGATGATATTAAGGCAATGCTGAGCTTGTATGAAGCCTCATATTATGGATTAGAAGGGGAAAGCATCATGGAGGAGGCCTGGAAGTTCACTACTAGACATCTTAACAACCTTGACGTCGGGGATTTAAACTTGATTCTTGCAATGCAAGTTAAGCATGCCTTGGAAATTCCTCTTCGCTGGAGGGAGCCAAGATTGGAGCCCAGGTGGTTTATAGATGTATACGAGAGAAGAAAGGGCACGACGAACCCCATTTTACTTGAGCTTGCTAAGTTGGACTTTAATTCAACATTGTGCGAGCAATGCATCAAGAAGAACTTAAAGACATGACAAGGTAAAGTAACCTTATATCAATTAACTCTTATTAAATCCCATCTCATTGTCAAAGGGCCAAACTCAGAGTGCTTTTTGTGTCGATATGATCTTTTCTTTTTGCCTGTGAAGGTGGTGGAAGAATTATGGTCTTGGAGATCAGAAAATGAGCTTTGCCAGGAACAGACAGGTGGCATCATACTTGTGGACTGTGGGGATAGCTTTTGAGCCTGAATTCGGATACTGCAGGAGAATGCTCACAAAAGTCGTCGCTCTAATTACAGTAATTGATGACTTTTATGATGTGTACGGTAGCTTGGATGAACTTGAGCTCTTCACTGATGCTGTTGACAGGTTGCTGAGATAAAAAAGTTTCCTATGTATACTTGCAAATGCTAACACTTCTTGAAGGACAGTGTTGTCTGTGTCTGTATATATGATTTTGTTTTTAAAATTCCTTGTCTTTTCCATATTTATCAGGTGGGACCTTAAGGCAATGAAACAGCTTCCAGACTATATGAAAATATGCTTTCTTGCACTTTTCAACTCTGTTAACGAAATGGCTTATAATATCCTCAAAGAACAGGGTTTGGACGTCGTGCAAAACCTTAAATTTCAGTAATATATCTATTTCTCTCATTCTATTATTGTTCTTATTACTTGTTAATAAGATTTTATTATTATTATTATTATTCTTCAACTGCTCATGATAAATGCGAAATTGTAGTGGCTAGGTTTATTGTGGTCCTACCTGTTGGAGGCTAAATGGTTTCACAGTGGGTATAAACCAACATTAGAAGAGCACATGAAAAATGGATGGATATCAATAACAGGACCAATAATAGCTATTCAAACATACCTGTCTACTGCAAACCCGATAATAGAGAATGAATTGGAATGTATAGAACGCAATCCAGATGTATTATACTGGTCATCAAGGATTTTCCGACTTCAAGATGATTTGGGAACCTCATCGGTACATAAATTCAATTTCCTACAGCTTTATTAATTGGATGCACGTTAATTTTCATTTTCCTTAACTGATTATTTATTCTTTTTCAGGATAAGTTGAAGAGAGGTGATGTTCCGAAATCAATCCAGTGTTTCATAAATGAAACGGACACCTCCAAGGAAGTTGCCCGTGAACACATTAAAGATATGATGAGGCAGCTATGGAAGAAGGTAAATGTACACAGAACATCAGAGCCTCTATTATCTGAAAGTAGTATTGGATTGATGTTGAACCTTGTGAGAATGTCACATTGTATGTATCATCATGGAGATGGCCACGGTGTTGAAGACCAGGAAACTATGGATCTGGTATTGTCACTGCTTTTTGAACCCATCCCCTTGTAGCCAAAAACACCAACGTTGATGAAATGTAGTAATATATGTCAAGATAAAAATGACTTGTTGTAAGTTTTTTTAAAAACTTGGATCAGGCAGCTAACAGGCAGATAGGGCCAATGTTCGAGCACTCATTATTGTGAGCTTTCAACACAATGACATTTACTGTTTGTAACATTATTTTAATTTTGTCAACCTGTGAATCAAAGCTTTGTCTAGCAATTGGTTTCTCAATTGCTAGTGCTAGCAAGTATGCGGGCCTATTCATTCCACACAACACTTTTAATATATCCTTATAATTCCACTTGTATACAATGAGGAGCCAACCATTGAAGAAGAGGAGTCCGTAGAGTTACAACGATCATGAGGACAGATCTCGATCCCAGAGTACAATCTTTGTATTGAGTATAGATTAAATAATTTAAATGCAAAATAACAGGAATTCAATCCATAGATCTAACATCATAACATGCCCAAAATTTATTTTTTGAAAATATATATAATACAAGTTTCTTGATGGAATTCCATACCTTGTGCTAAAAAATGGTGAAAATCATATTTTAGCAGAAAACTAAACTTATAAGCTTAGGGTTAATGTCTTCTAGCTCTATTATTACAACAATCGTCCTTTTTTTTTTTTTTTTTCTCTGAAAAATAAAAAGTACAAACAAACAAATGAAACAATGGTAGGTCTATTTTCATCTGACATGACTGGAAATTTTTTTTTTTTGTTACAATAATTAAACCAAATCCCACTCGCGTAATTTTCGTCTTACATGCTTTTAATGTTTTTTTTTTTGTTACAATAATTAAACCAAACCCCATTCACTTGATGTGTTTCTTCTTTATAACGGGATGGGCTCAAAAAGTAAAGGCAATGCTAAATTCTGTCTCTTCTTGAACAACATGTCCATCTCCATATAGATATACACAGTGAAACATTCTCACAATATTCAACATCAACTCAATAGTATTTCAGATAGAGTAGAATCTGCTGCTCTATATACATTCACCTTCTTCCATAACTGTCTCATCTGATCCTTAATGTGTTGACGATCAACTTCCTCATATACCCCAATTTCATTCATGAAGCATTGGATTGAGTTTGGAATATCAAATCTCTTTAACTCATATTGTGTTACGATAAAAAAAAAATAAAGTACTTAAAAATTTAATTTTTATAGTAGATATTAAATGAAAATTTAATTATATGTTATACCGATGAAGTTTTCAAATCATTTTAGAGTCGAGTAATTCTTGAATTTGACTTTATTTAAAACAAAAGTTAATATCGTATCAGGTCTAGTAGATCTGATTGAAGGCTCCGGAAGAACCACAATCTTTTTACCAAATTGTACTAAACTATATATAGTCGATGCTATGTATTCAAGCAAATTCAAAAGAAATCTACTTAATTTTAAAGATATACAGTGCAATGGATATCATATTGAGACAACAACTGATAATTCGGGCCAGAAGCTCATCGTAGAGATGTTGCATGCTTTCTCATGTGGATTATATTATATAATTATAAAAAATGTAAATATTTATGCAGTTATGAACTAGAAGTTCTCAAATTCTAAAATATTTATACTTTGACTTGACCGTCTTGGTCATCCAAGATGTACAATGTACGTAAAGTTATTGAAAATTCTCATGGACATTCATTAAAGAACCAGAAGATTCTTTTGTTTCATGAGAATATATGTACTCCATGTGTCATGACCCGGGCCATAGGCCATGACAGAATCGTAAATAAAATCAATAGTTTCTGACTTGACTTTATAAAATTTCATAAAAACCATAATTAATTTCTTTAGATACTCCGGAATATCAAACAAAAATCTGTTTACAACAAAAATCTTTCAAAGTTTCAAAAGTAAATCATCATAAAATAACCCTACCAGATATGTGATCTGTTTACAACAAAAATCTTTCATAATTTCAAAAGTAAATCATCACAAAATAATCTCACAGATATATGATCACCTGTTAGAATTCATGTATTCAATTCCAAGATAATAATCATACTGAAACATGCATCAATCATGAAGTCCTGATTATCCACAAACTAAAAGGTTTGCACATCAACATACATAATCTATAAACTGAGTCATTTCAACATTGTTATAGGTCCATAACAAATACAAATCCTTTTAATTAATCCAAATATCAAATAACATAAATTTAATCAATAATTCCAAGAATCTAATCTTTTTGTCTCACAAGCCTCCACCCACTTCACTAACGGTCTTCTAATCCGCATTAGGCGCTCCCTGAGGGGGAAAAGAAAATAAAAAGGGGTGAGCTAAAGCTCAGTAGAGTCTCATCCACGATGGTGTGTGTGGAAAACATCATTTTAGAAAGGTTATAGGATAATCCTGCATGGTTAAATACGTTGACAAAATTTACAGTAAACAGTAATACTTTCTTTCAGAAAGTAATATCAACTCGTCCGCTAGTCATACCCGGTGGCATATCATTTTAAATAAATCATTCATACTTGAGATAAAAATATTTGGCTCATCATGACCCTAGGTACCAACCTCATATACAAGGTGAACGTACCAGAAAATACCCTGCACAGTACCCCGACATAAAGTCGTATAATAACATATAGTCTAATATTATGACTATGACAGTTACCATTTCAAAATCACCAAACAATTTAAATAAATCCACCATGCATCCCATATGTAAACTCATAATTAGTTTTAATAAAATTTTGGCAACATAACGGCTGTTTTTATAAAAATTCCAAAATGCAAAACCTGCATTAAACTCATATTTCCAACACAATTCATCCCAATTTAATTATCAAATCAATTCCACAATTTAAACAAAGATTTTCTCAAACTTTCACAATCAATTTATATCCAAACTTTATAGGGAAGATATTCTAAAAATTCAAGTTTGAAATCCCTATCTCATGTAAGCTACTAACTACTCGCGATGGCCTCGATCTCAAGCCTAATTATCCCGATCGGTAAAATCTACAAGAGAATATAATTATTTAATTTTTATACGGCTGTCATATAATAAAATTAACCTCAAAATAATATCCTACACTTTAAAACAAGTCCGTAAATATGTTCGAAGTCAAATTCTGAGTTCAGGAGGTCGAAAACTTACCTCCACACCGTACGTGGCGGCCGGCGGTGACTTACCGACGACCTCCAAAAATAGCCGGGTTTTGTTCGTCTCGTTTCCTTCGTCAAAGTTTATAACTGTGGCCGGAGTTGGAAATGGCTAGAATCGCCGGAATTGGATAATTTTCGAAATTAAAAAATCACTCACTTTTTTTACAAAATCGAAGACTCAAACGACCATGAAAATCTTCAAAGTTGGTACCAATAGTTTCTATGTCGGAAGAGCTTTCTATAGGTACTAAGATCGGCCGAAACGAAGGCCGGATGTGGCCGGAGGGAGAGGTCAAAACTTGAGAAAAAATGGAGAAAATGGTGAGAGAGAGAAAGAGAAACGACCGAGGTTGGTAACCAGACCATTCAAATTCTAAAGTTGATTTTGAATCTCCATCATTCTTACAAAGAATTCAAGGGGATATATGCAGACCTATTCATTCACTAAATGGACCTTTTCGTTATTTTATGGTTATAATTGATGTATCTGCGATGTGGTCATATGTATGTTTATTATATACTTGTAATGTTATTTTTGTCAGATTACTTGCACAGGTTATCAGACTTCGATTACATTTTTCAGATTATCCAATAAAATCAATACGCCATGATTATGCTGAACAGATTAGCAGAATCACAGGTTAAACGTCTCAAGAGGGAGTGTCCAATCAAGGGGAGCAAGTTTTTTCAAGAAAACATTAATACTAGATATATGTGCACTGTACTCTTTTTCCCTTCAACCGAATTTTGTCCCATTAGGTTTTACCGACTAAGGTTTTTAATAAGGACAGTTTTAGCACAAGAAATAACATTTATGATCCTAAAAATCATAATATATATTTTAAAAAATGATCTAAAATATCATTGTATATATTTTAAAGATCATCCAGAAGATCATTATATATAATTTGCTAAGGTTTTATCCGACTGAGTTTTTTCCTAACAAATACAATAAAATGGTAAAAATTTAAGAGAGAGTGTTGTAAATATAGATAAATTATCACCACACACGTGTCACTATTTTGAAAAACATTACTTTACATGTGTATGTTTTCTTGTGGAAAGGTTAGGCGGTAGGGTGCCTCTATATATACTAGTGGTTTGCATTGTAAAAGGGTGATCAGAGACTTAGTAATAGAAATCAAAAAAAAAAAAAAGACTTGGTAATAAAACTCTCTCTTCCTCATATAATATTATCGTCTATTCTTCTTTTATTTCATTTTCTATAATCCGTACTTGGGTCTTATTTAGTTTTATTATTTAATTTTCATCTTATTTTCTCTATTCAATACAATGATGGTTGTTATAAATAAATTATTATTATTTATAATATCAATTATTGTATTGAAAAGTTAAAAGCATACCATAAACATGTTTCTTTTTTTTTTTTTTTGAGAAAAGAGATATAAAGTGTACAAAGCAAAGATCTAGTTGCACAACTTGGCCCTACTTTTAAAATTATTTCAACTTGGCCCACCATTTGACTATTTCATAAAATTATTACAGAGTATACCTTTAAAATTATAAAAGGGAATTATTATTTCGGTCCCTATATTTTGAACAATTATCCATTTTTTAAACGAATTATGGTTAATAGTATATTTGGTCCTTAACTTTTCAAAAATATATCAATTTGGTTCCTCTGTTAGTCAACCGTTAGTCAAACTTAACGGTTCCAGGAGTATTTTCGTCTTTAAACCTATCAATAACTTAACAGTAAATTTTTTAGTAAAATGACATATCTATCCCTAGTTAAAAATTAAAAATAAATTAAATTAAAAATTTTAAAATAATCTTCTATAGATCTTCACCGTCCATCAATCTTGATGGACGGTAAAGATTATAGTGAAATTTTTTTTTAAAAATAAAATTAAATATTAAATATTTTTTTAAAAAATTAAAAATAAAAATGGTCTAGATGGACGATGGAGATCCAATCTGGATCTCCACCAACCCAAAAACTGGGTTCGTTCATCCTCAACGAACCCAAATCTGGGTTCGTTAAAGATTTTCAACGAACCCAGTTTGGGTTCATTGAGGGATCAACGAACCCAGATTTGGGTTCGTTGAAGATCTTCAACGAACCCAGAAAAGGTTTGTTGAAGATCTTCAACGAACCCCGTTTCTGGGTTCGTTGAGGTTCGACGAACCCAGAAACTAGGTAAGTGCTAAGAATTAAAAAATTGAATAAAAAAAATTATATTTATTCTTTTAAAATACGGAAGTTCATTATTAAGAAAATTTTTATTATTAACTAAAATTACTTAAAATGATAAAAGAAAACTCTCATTCCTCTTGTCTTACATTTCATAAAGCCTAAAATATTCTCTTTTGTTCTGTTTTGTTTTTTTATACAATTATTAGTATTTTTTTTTTTGCAATACTTACTCCAAAAAACAAGTCTTACTGTCTTAGGATAGATTTTGTTTGTGGAAGCTAAATAAAATAAGAAAGGAAAAATAACAAGAGATGAATATGTTCATCCTTAGTTACATTATATTTAATTATTATATTGATTTCAATTAAAAAAATTTACTCTACCGCTGAATTGCGGTTTATAAGAATTGTTTTGTTATCTCATATAATAGATATAATATTTACTCTACGGTCACTGACTAGTAATTTAATTCCGGCAGCGCATCTAACCTTCATTTTCGACACCATTTTCGCCTTTGACTTTATCTCGATCTCCTCGTTCTATCAATTTTTAATTCACCTCAATCGAATACCGTTTGATATACTTTCGTATAAATTGAATACATATTGTTCACGTTAGGAATACTAGCCAAAATCCTAATAATTATACATGTTGGGATTGTGAAGCTTAAATCCTAAGTTGATTCAAAGTAGGTCCTAGAAGCAGGCACAGACAAGCCCAAGTAGAAATGCCCAAGAAGGGAGCCCAAGCAAGAGGCCTAAGTGAGGCCCAGACAGCAAGCCCAAGAGAGGCCCATATGAGAGGCATAGGAGCAGGCCCAAGCTTTGTCCAGGTGAACAGTACTGTAAATATGAATAGTGTATAGTGAACAGTACCGTATACGTGTGAACAGTGTCATGAATAGTAACCAGACATCTCCTATAAATAGCCCCTCATTTGTGATAATCAATAATCTCCTCCAAGTGAGAGAATTCAGAGAGCGCCACAAGAGCGGCTCAGTATTTGGGCAGGAGGCTCAGGCGGATCCGGGCAAGAGGCCCAGGCGATCCGGGAAGGAGGCCCAGGCGGATCCGGGCAGGAGGCCCAGGCGGATCCGGGCAGGAGGCCCAGGCGATACGGGCAGGAGGCCCAGGAGATCCGGGCAGGAGGCCCAGGCGGATCCGGGCAGGAGGCCCAGGCAGATCCGAGCAGGAGGCCCAGGCGATCCGGGCAGAAGGCCCAGGTGGATCCGGGAGATCCGGGGCTATGACCCCGATGAGGAGCCCAGGTACGGTTCCGGGAGATCCGGGGCGATGACCCCGATGAGGAGCCCAGGTGTGCGGTTCCAGGAGATTCGGGGCGATGACCCCGATGAGGAGCCCAGGTGCGGTTCCGGGAGATCAGGGGGGTGACCCCGATGAGGAGCCCAGGTATGCGGTTCCGTAAGTGGAAACACTAAGAGAGAGCGAGAGTATAAACACACGTGAGAGGAAAAACTGTGTGAGAGTTTTTCGTATAAGTGTTATTGTAATAGCTCTTTCATAGTGGATTGAGTGCTGGTGCGCTCCGTGGATGTAGGAATCAGTTGATTGCCGAACCACGTAAAAAATTGCTGTCTCCTTTACTATTCTGCTTGCTTCCATATGTGTGCCCTGTGCAGATTTGCGTGTCTGCATACAGTTTGCAACTTCCGCTGCGCCGGGAATCGGACCGGATTCCCAACAATACATATTAATCTCTAAAGGCTTAATTAATTACATTTAAAGTGTATAACCAAAGCTAATTAAAAACTAATGACCCAAAATAACAACTACCAACATGTCTTCAAAATTTCATGTTTTTAACTATCAGGACTTAGAAAACACAGCTAATTAATCATTTTAATTACAATACAGAAGTCAATAAAAATGATGATGATGATAATCTAAATTGAATGTAGGTATATAAATTTTTATATCCTAATAATGATATTTATATATTATTAAATAATTTTATAATTTACAAAGATTAGTCTATTTTATAATAATTTAAAAATAAAAAAATCAATTGTCATATATCTAAGATGGGTCACACATAATCTTCTTTCGGTTAATGGTAGGGCCAAGTCATGCAATGAGATATTTGCTTTGTACACTATAAATTTGCATGCTTAGCTTCGCATTTCTCAATAAAATAGCAGAGTGATCTGATCATTTTAGCAGAAAACTAGAGATTTTCGGATTAATGGCTTCTTCTACCTTCGTTACAGCAATCCCTGTTTCTTCTTTCACTGGCATCCAACGCCCTAGACATGTACAACAAGCAATAACAAGCAGCAGAATCAGAGTTTACAAGCCAATCCAATGCGTTTCTACCCCCAAACTTGAAAGTGAAACAATTTTTAGAAGATCAGCCAACTACCAACCCTCCATATGGGACCATGATTATTTGCAGTCATTAAGTAGTGTCTATACGGTAATCATGATCATCTTTTTCTTTCTCTGAATTTTCATCCATTATTCAGCGACATTTCAGTTTTTTCAGTTTGGTAACGTCAATTTTGCAGGGAGAAGTATACACAAAACAAGTAGAATTGTTGCAAGAAAAGGTGAAGGCCATGATTGGCAATGTAAGCGAGCCGTTGGATCAACTGGAGTTGATTGATACCTTGCAAAGGCTTGGATTGGCCTATCACTTTGAAACTGAGATGAAGGAAACATTGCAAAAAGTCTATAACAACAGTGATGATAGATGGAAGAAACAAAATTTGTATGCTACCTCTTTAGAATTTAGACTTCTCAGACAACACGGTTATGATATTTCTCAAGGTACGTAGATGAATATATATCTTTTTAATTATCTAATTTTAGTCTATAATAAATTATAAGTTGTTCAGTGCTTGATTATAGAGGTTTTTACAAGTTTTAAGGATAAAAGGAACAGTTTCAAGGCGTGTCCTTGTGACGATGTAAAGGGAATGCTGAGCTTGTATGAAGCCTCATACTATGGCTTTGAAAGGGAGAGCATCATGGAAGAGGCCTGGCAGTTCACAACTGAACATCTTAAAAACCTAGAAATAGATACGGAATCGAACCTTGCCATGGAAGTTAAGCATGCCTTGGAGCTTCCTCTGCATTGGAGGGCACCTAGATTAGAGACCAGGTGGTTCATTGATGCATATGAGAGAAGAGAAGACATGAACCACATTTTACTCGAATTTGCTAAGTTGGACTTCAACATTGTGCAAGGGTTTTACCAACAGGAACTTAAAGAAGTTTCAAGGTAAATTAACTCCTCGTTCCATGATAAATTTCTTTGACTTCAAAAAGGGCGTTAGTGTCATGTTGATTTGTTCTATATTGTTTGTAAATAGGTGGTGGCAGCAGTATGATCTTGGAGAGAAACTGAGCTTCGCCAGGAACAGGTTGGTAGTGACATTCTTGTGGACTATGGAAACAGCTTTCGAGCCTCGGTATGGATCCTGGAGGATACGAAATACAAAGATCAATTCTCTAATTACAGTGATTGATGATATTTATGATGTGTATGGTACCTTGGAGGAACTCGAACTCTTCACTGATGTTGTTGACAGGTTTGTTGGAAAATGTTTCATGCTAACACTTCAAAGGTACAACTTATAACTAAGAGATATGTTTTAACTTCTTTTCTTTTGTTTTTAATCAGGTGGGACATTAAGGCAATGGAAAGAACTTCCAAACTATATGAAAATATGTTTTCTTACACTTTTTAACTTTGTTAATGAAATGGCTTATGACATTCTCAAAGAACAAGGGTTTGATGTCGTATTGAATCTAAAAAACTCAGTAAGATATTTGTAATATATTCTCCTACTTTTAATTACTTGTTTAACTTATATAAGTTAATGCTCACACGCTTTTCATAATTACAATTTTTGCAGTGGGTAGGTTTACTACAAGCCTACCTGGTGGAGGCTAAATGGTTTCACAGTGGATACAAACCAACAATGGAAGAATACATGATAAATGCATTGAAATCAATAGCAATCCCTATGATGAATGTTAATGCATACTTGTCTGCAGCAAATCCAATAATAGAGAAGGAATTGAAATATCTAGAAAGCACTCCTGATATATTACAGTGTTCATCCAAGATTGGTAGACTCCAAAATGATTTAGCAACTTCATCGGTATAATATATAATTAAACTGTTATTTTTTTTTTCTATTATAAAAATTAAATTTCTAAATTCTTAGTGGTTTTTTTTTTTTAATATAATACAGTATGAGTTAAAGAGAGGTGATATTCCAAAATCAGTCCAATGTTTCATGAATGAAACCGGTGCATATGAAGAAGTCGCCCGTCAACACATTGAGGATCAGATGAGGCACTTATGGAAGAAGATGAACGTGTATAGAGCAGCAGATTCTACTCTATCTGAAACTACTATTCTTGAATCTTGTGAGAATGTTTCACTGTGTATATCTATATGGAGATGGACATGCTGTTCAAGAAGAGACAAAGAAGTTAGCATCGCCATTGGTTTTTGAGCCCATCCCCTTATAAAGAAGAAACACGTCGTGTGAGTGGGGTTTTGTTTGATTTTGTAATAAAAAAAAAAAAAAAACAAAACGTTTCTAGCATGTTCAATGAAAATAGACGTACCATGTACTTTTTTTTTCTTTTTAATCCCTTAACCTACCTCTTGATCCACTAAGTTGTTGGATTAATACCCTACAGGCATGACTACCCATTTGATGGCTGTTGAGACCACGAGTGCTGGTTCCACTTCTACATGCTAAACAGCAGACTCATTGTCCATGGTAAATACTCATCTATAAAGAGCACTGTCCATGGCCCATTGTAGGAGGGTAAATTTGTTGTAGTGAGGTGTGTCTTGCTCTGCCCGTACAAGGTCACTCAAACCTAGTTAAAATTACATTTTAATTGTTGTTCAAGTAAATAAGGAATCTATAGACTACAGCTTCAGGAGTGCTTTAAGGGTTTCTTCCTTTTCTTCGTTGTCTTCCAAATTGCATTAAGGTTGCACCATTCGTTTCCATGGAGGATTTTTTTCAATCTCAAATAATCTATCACTTACCTACATGTTTTCCCCTCATTATACATGAACCAATGTATCGCCAGAGACTGAAAATTACGAAATAGCGAATCGTATAAGTTGGAGAGGAAAAGCTCAAACAATGAATTCCACTTCCATCTCCTATTTTGTTTAATGAAAATCATTGTACATCATGAACAATACAGACGGGTATATAGACACCAGGAAAAAAAGAGGCTAACAAACATTCAAAAATTACTTCTTTGTTCTTCGTTATAAGCGGGAGAAAAAAAAAAAGAAAGAAAAGAAAAACTGTGCATCCCATAAGTGGTCTAGAATATGCTCGGGATTGAATATATAAATCTAACAGGATTGTTTTGAAGCTAATTTAGTGGTCTTACAAAGTGTATTGTCCGAACGAAGGAAGACATTCTATGGATATCCTTGATTCTTTAACTTGAGGCCAATGAATTCAGTTTCTTTTCATACATTTTTGCCCGGCGAAGAGCATCCAAGGCCTCCGCTTGTTTTCCTGAACGTTTCAAGTTCACTGCCTTTGTCTTTTCTGCTTTGATCCGTTCTTCCAACTGAATTCTCTCTTGATTGGAATTCTCACTACTCTTTCCAGGAGTGGGTTTCGCAGGCTCTGCTCTTTCTGGGCGCTGGGATACCATACTAGCATCATCTACTCCGATGGCTTTCAAAGCAGATAAAAGCTGAGGATCAAGAAGATCTTCAATGCCTACATCATCTACTGGTTCTGTCTCATTAACGGAAGACTTGGAATCATGTTCCTCCAACTGAGCTTCAAGGTTCTTTGCTAATTCAAACTCCGCTTCTGCTTCATCTATTCTACCTTCTCTTCGCAGCTTTAGGGCCTGACGTTTGTGACTGAGGGACTCCTGCTGCAACTTAAAACGATCACGGGAAGATAATGGTTTTGGCGCCATGTGTGATGCATCATGGTCCTTTTGTCCAATAGAAGGAATTTGGGATTCAGCTGTTGACACATTAGGTGGGCTGGTTTTGGTCTGAATATTGTCTTCTTCCAGATTCTTTTCCAATAGCTTTGCTCGTCGTAGTTCTTCGCGAGCTTCTATTAATTTCCCTTCTCTCTTTAAAGCAACCGCTTTCCTCTTGTGGGCCAAAACTTCTTGACGTAAGGAGGTCTGGTTCTCAGAGGTAGAAGCCTGAACTGA
This sequence comes from Xanthoceras sorbifolium, assembly GCA_003430845.1. NCBI lineage: Eukaryota > Viridiplantae > Streptophyta > Magnoliopsida > Sapindales > Sapindaceae > Xanthoceras > Xanthoceras sorbifolium. Next base: position 8,509,177 of record CM010618.1, read on the forward strand.
CTTTGCTTCATGGATATGTGGATTCTCAGGTGCACGAACCATTTCTTCTCTATTTCCAGTCATAACTTCAGTTCTACTTCCCAAGTCTTTACCAAGATTTGACAAATGATCCATCTGAACCTCTGGTCTAGCAAGAGAGGACGTGTCAGAACCAAATATTCCTTTATCTTCCAGTTTTCCAGGAGGTATTTGCGAATTTGTCCAATCACTGCCAGTCAGCAAATCCATCAAATTCTCAGTCTGGTTGGGTGGAGGTATAAAACCAGTTCCCTCAGCTGCTCCTGCAATACCTTGAAGACCAGTTTCACTAGAGGGACCCAATTCTCCTAACAATAGATGATCGACTTTATTGAGCGGAGGGGATTCAACAGCTTTGTCTTTTGAAACCACTGCAACTGGGACTGGTCCTATATTGACTCCCACCTCGCCATCCAGATTCGTAAGCTTTTCGTGATTTACCAATGATTCAAAACTCCCAGATTTCTTGTCCTCAAAAGCATCAAGCAGATGCTCCTTTGGGGCTTCCAGTTCTTCCATTTGAGCCTCCAATACCTTTGCCTTACTCAGCAGTTCCTCAGCCTCTTCAATTTCCCCTTTACGTCTAAGGGCAAGGGCCTTTCGTTTCAAACCCAAAAGTTCTCTTTGGATTTCTCCTTTACTTCTCAGAGTGGCAACTGAGACGCCCAAGGATGATTGCATTACTGATGGGCCAGAGGAATGCGAAGAATTACTAGCAACTCCTTTAGAAGGCATTTCTTGCATAGTTACAGGTTCAAGCTCTTCATTCTTCCACCCAAAATTATTTAGTTGAGAAAGAAGTTCTGGGTCATTCATATCTTTTTCTGTAACATCCTCTTCATCTCCTTCCTCGACTGGACTTTCAAGAGGACGTTCTATGAACTTGTCCTTCAGCTGATTAGATCTAACCTGAACCTTTTTTGATGCTTCCATATCTTCCATTTGGGCCTCTAATACTTTTGCCATTTTCAGAACTTCGTCTGCCTCATCAGCCTTTCCTTGGCGTCTCAAAGAAAGAGCATTCCTTTTCAGGCCTAACAGTTCCCTCTGTATTTCAGCTTTACTTCTCCTTGATGCCCTGACTGTAACATCAAAAGTGGCTGAAGAGGATTCTATATTTTGCAGAGAAAATCTATTCCTTTCCTTAGAAAGTTTTGTCGATTGACTTCCGAGCTCATTATCTTCATCATTCCAACCTAAGTTCCTAAGAGTTGCCAGGTATGTTGGGTCCTCCATATCTTGGTCTGTTACATCGTCTTCAACTTCCCCAACTGCTAGATTTCTAGATACGACAGGATGCTCATACGCTAAAATTGGGTCCTTACTACCAGTAGCCTTCACCTTTGGAGGTTTGTCCATCTCTTCAAGCTGATGCTCAAGAGCTTTGCCTTTCTTCAATTCTTCCTCTGCCTCATCTAATCTTCCTTCCCTTCTCAAAGCAAGAGCCTTCTTCTTTAGAGACAGAAGCTCTCTCTGAATCATCAATTTAGTCTTTGGTGCTACTTTAGAGTCCATATATTTTGTAAGATCAGCATTGCCATCATCCATCTTCATTGTCTCCGATGACTTCACAGCAGCTTGTGAAATTGAACCTGTATGATTAATATTCGGATTTGGGAATAATGAGTCATCCGTTTGGGACAGAGAACTTTCCAGGTCCTTCTCAAGTAACTTTGCCTTCTTCAGCAGACTCATTGCGTCTGCAACATTGCCTGCCCGTTTCTGATGAAGAGCCTCTCTTTTCAATGAAAGAATTTCCTTAGATAGTGCTTCTCTGTCAAGAGGAGCAGGTTGGGAAATAACGTCTTCAGCATGATTAGCATCTTCAGTCCACCCTAATGCCTTCAGAGCAGCAGCCATTTCCGGATCCTCCATGTCCTCATCTGTCACTTCGAAATTACTGTCAACACCAAGTTCACCGGCAGTTCCAACAAGACCAAAATCAAGATCAGGTTTCTGCTCATACTGAATCAAAAAGTCATCTTGCTCATCATTGTCCATAGTTTGAATTATTGCAGATAACTCATCATCAGAATCTCCTGCCTCAGCCAAGAGTTCTTGTTCTTCAAGCTGCTTCTCTAAAACTTTAGCTCTTTTTAGTTCTTCCTTGGCTTCTGCAAGCTTTCCTTCACGCTTCAACATAAGAGCCTTTCTCTTAAGAGCAACAACCGGGGTCTTGTCAATGCCACGTGTACTGATATCTTTATTAGTCTTCTGAGATACATCTCTAAGAAGAGAAGAGAGTTCACCTTCCAAACTCACACTTGCCGGATTTTTATCTCCACCATGAAGATCCCTATCAGACCAACCCAATTCCCTAAGTTCAGCAGTAAGATCATCCTTCTCATTACTTACTTTTGGAACGGGCTTAATTTTTCTTCCAGATTCTTTAGAATCATCATTACTCTGGATCTCAGCCCTGTTTCCAGACAGAATTTTTTTCCGGTTTTTTCTTATTAATATCTCTAATGCATCCGCCTGCCTCTCAAGTTCCTTCCCTCTCTTATAGGCTCTTAGAGCTTCCTCAGGTTTCCCTTCTCCTTTTAGAACTTTATACTTCTTTTTTTCTTCCAAAGCTTGTAGGCGCAATTCCTCGGGACTAGCAGATCCTATCTCATTCTTTACAAAATTATGGTCATCAACAGCTTGACTTTCACGTACATCTCCAAACCCACCATGACCAGAAGCATCTTGACCGTTAGATGATGAAGAACTGCTAGTTGCCCTTTGAATACTGGAACCCAAGTCGCTCTTCGACGATAGACCAGATCTAAAGGATTCCTTTCCATCAGTACCTAAAATCTGGTTCAAAATTTCATCCTCATTCTTTGCTGCTAGTTTTGAACTACCTGTCACAAAATGATAGAAATGTTTACAGAAGTAACCTTTTAATATAAAAGTTAAGTTACAAGTAACACATTCCACAATGTATGAACTATACAAACAAAAAGAGCTTATGAACAAGGGATGCATATCATCTTTAGAAGGAAAAAGAAAACATGATATAAACTTATTTTGTATATATTTCACTTTGTGGACATTATTATTTCTACCAAGTTCACCAAGATCTTGTGCGATAGAAAATTATCGAAAATCATATTAATAAAAAAAATAAAAAATAAAAAAAAGGCAGAGGTAAGCATTTACAACTGAAATCAATGGGGAAGAAAAAAAGATACAAGAGAATCTAAAAATGAAGAGCCCAATAAAAGTTTTACAGTATGTCACTGTTATAACCATAAGCTACTTATGTAAAATGAACAAAGAGTTTCACTGACCCAATGCTTTTAGAGAGCGAGGGCAAGAGAGCCAGTTCAATAGGATATGCCACGCCACACAAAAAACAAATAAATAAGAACCTCAAAAACACAAAAATGTACCTCTCCCAGCTCTGCTCTTGTGTGCATGCCGCATCTCAAAACGAGCTGCCTCCTCTAGTTTCTTACAAGGTTCGCAAATTCGGACTGGCGAATCACCTTGACCACGCAGAGCCATTCTTTGTTGGGTGCAACTATTGCAAAACAAACCACCACACCGCCGGCAGTGATGCTGAAAACATAAAATAAAAATTTTATATAGAAACTGTACATTTCCAAAAAATCTCATTAGTAAACCATCTAGCTCCACGTCCTAAAGAAAACAACCTCGAAATACATACAATCTCAATTTTGTGATCGAATTCCATGCCAAGAGCTAAATTATAAGTCCATTTCAATTGAACATAATCAAACTACAATTCACAATAATGATCAAACACCTTTAATCTACAAATTCAACTAAAAAATGACTCCAATCGTGATCGACTACTTGTACGAACTATTATGGTCAACAGATCAAACGGTGAGGGGAATTGAAAAAGAAAAAGAAAATACCTTGCGATTGATGAAGGTAAACTGAGAGGAACATCCTTGGCAATGTGAAGCATCAACCACCCAAGTATTTCCCCGCAACGACGGCTTCGCCGGTAATCCGATCTTCTCCAACATCTCGATCGGTTTCTTTTAAAAAAAAATGAATCTAAAAAAGAAAAAGAAAGTGAATAAAATTAGTTTTATGGTTTGATTGATTTTTATGGAGACCAAGTAAATGAAAAAGGAAGCTGTGACTTACTGTTTAAGAGAGTTAACGATTACTCACGACGACGAAGAAGAAATTGGTGCCAATTGTGAAGAAATCGACGTCGTAAAATATCATTGTTGCCTTGCTGGTTAAGATTGAGTCCAAGTTCGAAGCAGGCTACATATGGGCTTTTATTAACTGGGCTGGACTCACGCCCATTTTGCGCTTCCATTTTAGTAACCCCACATGGGTTTGGTTAGAATCCGATCCAAACTTCTAGCCCGGAAAATCTAAGTGTAAAGCGTCTCGTCTATTTCTAATCGGTTAGAGGTGGTTAGAGACAGTTTGAGCATTGATTACTGTTGCTAGAGAACCTTTTTTTTTCATTTCAAAAGCTTTTTTTAAGTTTTTTTTTTTTTGAGATTAAAATAATTATATTACATCTAGAACCTTAAATTTTGAACTTTTTTAAGTTATGACCCTTTAAAAATTTTAAAATTTTAGTATAGCCTTATTATATTTTGTTAATTTTATAATATTCTTTTAACTTAAAATCATATCTTTTTTGGTAAATATATCATTTCAAGAGTTTTCTTAATTAACAACCAAATGGTTATAGGTTTTTCTTTAAAAGTTATACTTATAAAAACTCTACTTCTAAAATATTTACTTTTAAAAGTTCTACTCGGAGAAACTCTTCCAAATTGAGTCTTAATATTTTAATAAAATACTAAGAGTGGTCGTAGGCATAGTCTGATTGTAATCATACCTCTTAAAGAAGTTGAAATATTGAGTTCAGATCTCCTCTCCCCAAATAAATAAAATACTACGGAAGTAAATGATAAATATTTGATTTTCATGCATGTATATCAGTATGTCTAATAACATTAGGGATTTAATTTTATTATTATTATTTTAATCAAGAGCTAATTGCACTCACACCCCCTGAGGTTTGGCCAACTACAGGTAAAATCAACTTTATCATTTATTAACAATGACACCCCCTTGACTTTAGTCAAAGTGAACAGTATCAGGGGTATTTTCGTCTTTTTCAATTTTTAATTTTATTTTATTAAATAATAAATCAAAAAATTAAAATAAAATAATAAAATTATTTAAAAATTAATAAAAAATAAAAAATTAATTAATTTAAATCCATTTTCCAGATCGAATCTCAACCGTCCATCAAGATTAATGAAGGGTTGAGATTCAATCTGAAAATGGATCTTAAAAAAAAAAAAAAATTTTGGGATCTTCGAAGAACCCAATCTGGGTTCTTCGAAAAACCCAATCGAGGGTTCTTCGATCGAAGAACCCTCTGGGTTCAGATCGAAGAACCCTTCTAAAATTAAAATAAAATAATAAAATTATTTAAAAATTAATAAAAAATAAAAAATTAATTAATTTAAATCCATTTTCCAGATCGAATCTCAACCGTCCATCAAGATTAATGAAGGGTTGAGATTCAATCTGAAAATGGATTTAAAAAAAAAAAAAATTTGGGATCTTCGAAGAACCCAATCGAGGGTTCTTCGATCGAAGAACCCTCTGGGTTCAGATCGAAGAAGCCAGATGGGTTCGATCGAAGAACCCTCTGGGTTCTTCGAACGAAGAACCATCGAACCATGGTTCTTCGTTCGAAGAACCCAGAGGGTTCTTCGATCGAACCCATCTGGGTTCGAACGAATAACCCAGTTTTCTGGGTTCTTCGAAGAACCCAGATGGGTTCAATCGAAGAACCCTCTGGGTTCAGATCGAAGAACCCTTGTGGGTTCCAAGGGTTCTTCGATCGAACCCAATCACAGATCCAATCCGATTCCTCAATTGAGGCTACAGCAAAGATTCAACACAATCAATACATGCACCAGAGATTCAGCACCACCAACACCCCAATGGATTGAATGGGTAGCAAGCAAACATTAGCTCGACCTGGATAAAGAGATAAGTGGGTTCGATCGAAGAACCCAGAGGGTTCTTCGATCGAACCCATCTGGGTTCGATCGAAGAACCCTCGATCTGAACCCAGAGGGTTCTTCGATCGAACCCATCTGGGTTCGAACGAAGAACCCAACTGGGTTCTTTGAAGAACCCAGTTTCTGGGTTCTTCGAAGAACCCAGATGGGTTCGATCGAAGAACCCTCTGGGTTCTTCGAACGAAGAACCATGGTTTGATGGTTCTTCATTCGAAGAACCCAGAGGGTTCTTCGATCGAACCCATCTGGGTTCGAACGAAGAACCCAACTGGGTTCTTCGAAGAACCCAGTTGGGTTCTTCTTCGAAGAACCCTCTGGGTTAGAACGAAGAACCCAGAAGGGTTCTTCGATCTGAACCCAGAGGGTTCTTCGATCGAAGAACCCTCTCTGGGTTCTTCGAAGAACCCAGATTGGGTTCTTCGAAGATCCCAAAAAAATATTTTTTTTTTTTTAGATCCATTTTCAGATTGAATCTCAACCCTTCATTAATCTTGATGGACGGTTGAGATTCGATCTGGAAAATGGATTTAAATTAATTAATTTTTTATTTTTTATTAATTTTTAAATAATTTTATTATTTTATTTTAATTTTTTGATTTATTATTTAATAAAATAAAATTAAAAATTGAAAAAGACGAAAATACCCCTAATACTGTTCACTTTGACTAAAGTCAAGGGGGTGTCATTGTTAATAAACGATAAAGTTAATTTTACCTGTAGTTGGCCAAACCTTAGGGGGTGTGAGTGCAATTAGCTCTTTAATCAAACATGGAGTGGGTGGGTTCTTCATCGTAATTTACAAGTTTGTTATATTAGCAAATTCGTCTAATTATATAGGCCAAGAAGGCAAGAAGAAGAAAATTTGTTTGAATCGGGAGAAAACTTATTGTTATTGAATCGTGGCACTACAGGTAATATGTAAAAAAAATTAAAAAAAAAAAGGTAACATTATGTAATTTTGATAAAATACCATTCATGTTAGAATATAGATAGTTTTTGTAACTTATAGGATGCCAGATACAATTTTTCTTCAAAAGTTAAATTCTAATATTCAAATTATATAGATGCTCTCAGTAGGGGCAAAAAGGTTCTGATCAAAATCGTAGTGCAGTCTATCCCAGCGTTTTCGATGAATCTCTTTAAACTTTTTCAGAGGTTGATCCGGAATCTCTATAGGCTTTCCTCTTGGTTCTAGTGGGGTAGCGGTAAGTGCTCGAATAATATTCACTGGTGCAAATGGGAGATGTCGTGTAAGAATAAGCTCCAGGGTGGGCTTGGGTTTTGGGATTTAGATTGTTTTAATCAAACGATGTTTGCGAAACAATGTTGGAGGTTAATCTCTAATCCAAATTTGTTGGTAGCTAGGGTTTTTAAGTTCGGTTGGTGTGAATTGGTGGAAGTCTCTCTGGGGCATTAAACTCCCTAGTAAAATTAAAATCTTCCTTTAGAAGACTTATAACAATTGGCTGCTAACTCTCAACACCTTGCGTGGTCGCCATTTGCAGGTGGTGGACTGCTGCCCTTGCTACGGAGGGGAACCTGAATCTCTTATGCTTGTTCTTTGGTCTTACAGCTCTTTGGAGGAGGTTTGTACTCACTGCCCTTTCATGATGCATAAGCCTTTTTTTTTTACTTCTTCTTCTTCTACTTTTCTAGACTTATTTGTGCATTGTTGCTCGGTCTTGCAAGCTGCAAACCTTCAGCTTTGGTTGGTTGTGGTTTGGAGAATTTGGTTTCGTCGGAATAAAATGGTTTGTGATAATGTTCTTTTTCTAGCCATTGATATTGAATCTTCCTATATCTCTGTTAACTCAGTTAAATGGGAGGTGTCTAAGGAGGGGTGGTGCAAATTGAATGATGATGCTTCCTTGAAGGCTGCTGACTGTCTCGTTAGTTTGGGGGCTGTTATTCATGATCAAAATGGTTTGTTTATAGCAGGCTTGTCGCTTAAACTTGTTAGGTCGGTTTCGAACGAAGTAGCGAAGGCTTCTGCTATTTTAAACGAGTTACAGTTAGCCATTGAGTCAGGTTTTTCTCCGCTGATGGTGGAATCTGACGCGCTCAATGTTAAGATAGGACGAGCTCAATGTTGTTAACTATCAAAATCAGGATAATCCTCCTCTCTCGGAAGTTGGTTTAATTATTTTGGATATTTGATCTCTTTGCTCTAGAGCTGGTGTGGGTTCCTTTGTGGTTAAAAGTGCTCATTCTGTTGCACATTCCTTGGCTAGGAATAGTTTTTCTGTTGCTGATGCTTCTATTTGGTTGAAGGATTTTCCTTCTTGACTGGATCAGGTTTTGATGTCTGATGCCCAGGCCTAGTTTGTTTGTTTGCTTTGTTCTCTTCTAATATATACATACATATATATACATACATATATATATATATATATATATACAGTGCTTCATATGAGCACCTCATTACCATAATACAATCAGCACCATTTACTAATAGCCCTTGGATCAATTCAAGAGTTATTATTAAATAGTACTTATTAAGATATTAATTATTATTTATAAAAAACTAATAAAAAGAAAAAAATTACATTTATTTTATTAATATTATTATACAAACTAAAAGCAAAATTGGATCAATAAATTTTCTACCAATAAATCATCAAAACTAGATGATATCTTCTAAGTTGGTGATGTCTCTACACTCCATGACTTGCAAAAAAATTAAAACCCTTATTGTCTTTCCATGGCTTATTCAACATTCCATTATCACCTTCTTCTGCATCTTGATAACCCTCGCAGCATCTTCCTGCAATGATAATCTGTTGCAACCACACTCAGCCATTCATATGCGGGTAAAAAAAAAATAATTGTTGTTAAAAAAATCCCAGCCACCTTTGTTGTCAATTTTTGTTGGGTTAAAAAAAACAGATCTTAATACGGATTATAGAAACAAAAAAAAAATAAATAATCAGTTTTTGTAAATTGTGATTCTGGGCAAAAGGAAAAGGCTGTTTAGGTTAAGTGCATTAATTTTTTTCTTTTTATTTTATTTTTTTATAATTGATAAATAAGTATTATTTAGTAACAACTTTTGGATTGATCCAAGGGCTATTAGTAAATGATACTTATTGTATTATGGTAAGGGGGTGCTCATATGAAACTCCCTATCTATATATATTCAAATTATAAAGCATCATGTTTTATTCAAAGGCTTTGCTGTTTGAGCCAAGTAATGCAAAAATAAATAAGCAGATAAATAAATAATTGCATTAAGTAAATGGGAAAGAAATCCAAGAAATTGAAAGTTGGTCTTTGGAAATTTTTTTATTCAACTAATAATTTGAATCGAGGAAAAAATTGTTATTAACATAAAATTTTAAACTAAGTTTTAATAATATTTTAAAAGTTTGAATATATATATATATACGGGGTTCTTTATTATTAAATAATAATTAAACAATTTTTTTCAATTGAAAATTGGTCTAGCTATAGAAAAACAGTTTTGAATGGGAAAATTTAAAACACCTCGAGCGAAAGGTTGGTGTTCTTGAAAATATGAGTCATTAATGGTCCCTTGTTCCAATTAATTTTTTGTCACTATTAACAAAGATGTCTGCATTTCTGTCAAAGAAATATTTGTAGTTTCCATGTCAAGTATGTTGGTCCATTATTGCAAAAATAAAAAAAAAAATTTCTCATCTGAAACCCCACATAGCAATTAAATGCCCACACTTCCCAATTGAACATGTCTTACCTTTTTAACTGTTTCACAGTCTCATACATTGTTAATCATTTGATCACTTGTTGTTTGTTACCCAAAATCCCAAATCTCAAGGTTGTGTTTTTGCATTGTTACCAGCCACCACACATAGTGATATTATGGAGCCATTTTGTTTGTACGAGTATTTGACATGAACATATGGTAATGGGCATGGTGTGTAGACTATAGATATTATAGAAACGCATTGGTCAGTGAAACTCCATTAACTGGGGCTCTAAAATCTAGCGTTTGAGTTGGTGTTGTGAGCCCCGCAACGCGCGTGCTCATATATAGCCGCATAGCTCGCTGACTCAGTCGGCGGTGGCCGTACAAATATTCTTTAGAAACATCCATTTTATTTTCTTAATATGATGCCCTATTCATTGTTCTCGGTTTTCTGGAGCCTGGAGACTGGAGTGGACTTAGATGCCAACAATGTCTCGATTTTGTTCAATGGAGTTGAAAAACCATATGGTCATTTATTACATTGGATTATCAGCCGACCAACATGACCACCAAACACAATGCTAATTGTGTAATTTTTATGGTTTTATGTACTTCCATTTACTCCAGTTGGTACTGTATATTCATTCTTGGAAATAATCTTGCTACATTTGAATTTATCTTACTATGCATAAAAGAAATAAAATTCTAATACATTTTACATTAACCAACTTTACATGCTATACAACTCATGTTCTGATACAATATTGAGAGAGAGAGAGAGAGAGAGAGAGAGAGAGAGAGAGAGAAACCATATAAAATTTGGAGGCAAAATATTTTTCAAGAACAAAGTTTGGGTAAAGATCTAGCATTGCCTGAACTAGATAATCTTGGTTTTGTTACATTTCCCATCTGGGTCTGCATTATTCTACAGATTTTATCCATCTGAACCACTCTCCATTGCATTCCTTGCAATTGTGCTTCAAACTTGTCAGTTTCTGTTGAAAGATTGTGCTTTTTTGCATAGAGGAGGAGTTTCCCAGCATTAGGTTTCTCACCAATGTATTCCTTAGCATCCAGAGAGTTATTACAGGTTACAATATGATGTGTGTTTGAAAGTAAACTTTTGATCTTTGATGGCCGATTAATGAAAGATTGGAATACTGCTAGTCTTGACGGAAACTTGTAATTTAGAGATAGGTGTTTCAAAGCATCAGTTGAAAGCTTCTCATAGTTCAGTGCCCTGCATACTCTCATCTTTTCTTCTTCAGGTAATTCAGCATGGACCTGCGTTTTAGACCAAATCAGCTCAAACATTTCAGCTTTCAATTTGATGACAAACCCTTTTTCCAATTTTGAAAATTCAATAACAATATAGAATCTATTTAGTCTACATATTCAAACGAACTCGACTAAAATTTACTAACCTCTCTGCCACATAAAGAGCTTAGATATGCTGTAGATTCAATACAAGACATTAACATACCTCAAGATACATGTCAATGGCTCGGTAAAGTCCATCATGGGATGGTCTTGTGGAATCTGGCAACACCATGAGTAATGCTGCAAACTTGGACGGCTTTAAATGGGGATCTGGGGATACTTCTGCAAGGTACGAGTCCATTAAGCTGGCAACTTTGTTCAATCGACTCGTGGATAACCAGCTGCTACTTTCGAAGAGAAATGCATTGACAAGCCTCAAAACCAAACTTACATCGTAACTATAACCCTTCCCAGGTGGAGATGGAACAAGCAAATAATCCACTGTGGCTTGATCTAGCTGTGAACCTATTAGACTTTCTAACTTGTTATTGTAGTATTTTCCTAATTTCAAGCTCGAAGTCGCTCGAAAAATATAGAATAAGGCCTTGCAAGGAAGAGAGGTCCTATCAAGTAAAGAAAGTAGATTGATCACAACCTCTGTAATTCTGCACTTCTCAGCTGGTGAGGCACCGAGAAATCTTGATCTCTGATAGTAGTAGAAGAGGAACTTACAAATCGTATCATGGTCGAAATTGTGGAGAACCATCATGTTAATTACCTTGTCAATCAAATCAACATTCAAAAACAGAAAATCCTCAAACCACCATGTTTTCTGAGAGTAGGTCTTCATGCTATCTGCACTTCTAGTATCACAAGAAAACTTAGAAGAATGGTCAGAAAAAGGGGTACACGGGCTTGCAACACCAGGCAAAGCAAGCCTTTCTATTAGGCAAACCAATACCTTTTCAAGTATAAATTTAGTATCTGCTGTGAGAAGTAAATCTTGACAGAGCTTCAAAGCCAGTAGGAGCTCAGACCAAGACCAGGAATCAATTTCTTCAAGACTTTTTTCAATTTGGTATGTCAAATTGAGTTTTCCATCTCCATCGAAGCCCATCTCCATGAAATGTGCCGCGGAGCTTAGCAGAACAATGTTAGAGGCAGTTATCTCATCAGTTTTGCCATTGCTGTAGCAAAACCTTGCAATGAGTTCAAATCCCTCCGCCCCTCCCGGAAAGTCATGGAATATCACTTTCAGTTTCCCTGTAGTACTCCCGTTCGATTTGCTGAACAGGTTCCTGAATCTGCCTGAGCAAGATGCAAGAATTCTCTGCCCAATAGTAACACAATTGAATCAAATGGCTAATTAAATGTTCACACAAACACATACAGTATCAAACTCATGAAATTAAAAGTCCAAAATTGTAGTTCATATACAAGAAACAAAAGTCAAAAGAAAAAGTAGCTATGTACCAAACTATCAACTCAAGAAAAGCTTTACATGCATTTAACAGAATACTAAGATTCATATATAAGAGAAGCTTCCCTACATCATTCTAAGATTGGTCTACATTAAATGGGAGGCAGAGTAGGTATTTATTGAGCATAAGCATAAGAACAAAAATAGTTACAGAAGAATTAATTGCAACTAGAATGCAGAAAATCAAAAGTGTGCTAATAAGTGCTACCTTGTCCACCATGAAAATTTGTTGGCCATTGACATCCACTTCAAGATCACAGCAGACTTGCATGGTCAAAAGTAAACAAAATATGTAAGAACCCCACTTCAGGTTCAGCTTTTTAAAGCAGCTGAAAAGGTTTTCTGGTCTGAAAAAGACGTACTGCGCAAATATGGGAAGATAAAGAGGGAGGGGGTCTTTGAAACTGCTGTTGATTGGTCAATGAGCAGAGACAATTGCTTGCTAGTAGTAGACGGACAATGGAGGGAATAATAAGAAGCAAGCAGGCAATTTTTTAAAGTATGAAATTGAGTAAAACAATAATATTTACACTGGACGTTTCCTCCAACATGATTGGTTCACGAGCCATCTTTTGATTGAAAGTTTCACAAGAGCAAACCTATCAAATTTTACACTAATATATTAAATAAACTACGTGACTTCTTCTTTATTATTATGTTATATATGTGTGTGGGACACAGAATTTGAAGCTTTCACATGTAAATTTTTTTCATATTTTTGACCATTTTCTTAGTCCATTATATAGGGAAACATTTATATATTATTTTTTAACCATAAGATAATTTTACTTGACCAAATAGCCTTGCCTTTTCCGGTACTCATGCCGCCAATTTTCAGAGCAAACTTGACTTCAAGACAGCCTCTTAGTGGATTCTGGATCCCACTAGATAGAAGGTGCTTTTAGGTTGAAACTTTCTACTCTCTTCTCAAATGGAGCTATTCACATAATTTTAGTCGGTGAACTGCCATTAAAATGTGTTGAAGTCCAAAACAATAACCCAAAAGATTCAATAAAGGTATCTCAAAAACTTCTTTGATCAGAGTAATAAGTTGCAGTTTCAAATTGATCCTCGAATAGAATCAGGACCATGACTAAATTAGATTCAAGTTACTAAGATTATGAATACTACTAACATATGATGAGCCACATCAGTAAAAGAACACTCCTAGTTATCTAGTGAGCATACACGGTCAACTCAACTCATGCTAGACGCCTAGACCAGCCTTACTTCAATTTCAGGCAACAACAGATCATTTTCTCCCCTTAAAAGATGAGAAACCAAACAATTATCCAAAAACAAATTAGTAAAGAGAAATTCAGATCTCTAAAGCGAAGATGAAACTGTTCTCTCTTGACAATTGCAACTGATTTTGAATAGCATTTATCTTCCAAGAAATTCTGGGAAAAAAAAATAGGTGTAGGCAACTCTCATCTGGAGAAATGCAGGACATGATCACACTTTCCATGTATCTATATTGCCGCTCGCAAAAAGCCAATCTTCTCAAAACAAAAAGGTGCCCAATTGCACATAAAGCCACTTGAAATTAGTAGCCATTAATTTGAGGCCTTGTGGTTGAGCCCATCAGCCGCGAAAAAGGCACCTGAGTCCGGCTAGAAGGGCCCCTTTGACCAGAATGTCTAACATCTGTTTTCGGATCTGAGAATGATCTTGAAAATGCTTGGGCCAGCTCTACAGCTGAAGCTACTTTTCCATAGCGCACACCAGCAGCATCAGCAGCAGCTGGTTTGGCCTGCTCTACTGGCTTGCGCCAGGTCTCTGGTGAAGGTTGCCTCTCCTGCTGCTGCTGCTGCTCCTTTTCAGTTCCCCTGCTGTTCCTTCGATTCTCATTGCGCCAATTTCTTCTCTGTGTATCAACTCTCTCAATATCCACCCGGTTATCCTTCCTCTCAAACTTCTTTACCATCCTCTGATCAGGAGGAAGATTTTCAGTTCTTCCACTTTGGCGAGTAAGAGTTGCATGCACAGGTGCTCTTTCAGTCTTGGGACTATTATGTTTGATCCTTCACAGTACAACAACATGATTTCCCAAGAAATATTCAAACTTTGAGATTGTCATTAGACATAAAAGAAAGAAATTCAGTTTGTGGCCAAAAAAAAAAAATGAGAAGAGTAGTCACTACCTATCAGAATTTTGACCCATCTCATGATTGTTGATAGCAACATCGTCAATCCCTCGCTCCTTCAGAACCTGAGAAATAATTAGCAGCATCGTCAGACTAAGGAACATTAAGTCACCAAGCACCATTATGGAAGAGAATTAAAGGCAGCAACAAGCAAAACTGACAACAATATTGGATTTTAATTTTTGTTTTCCTTGTTCTCTTTTCTTAAACAACAGACCAGTTTCTGGAATCTTTAAAAGTGAATTATGAAATCAGGAAAAGGACTACAAAAATAATGTAGAAAGATATAATGAACAATTACATTATTTTCCTCTTAACAATGGCACTGCAAATCAATGCCAAACACTCAACAATGCATATACGAACTAACAATATTTTCCTTCCTAGCAAAAACTATATATATATATATATTAATCCTCTCAACAATGATATTGAGAACAATCAAAGAAAATTCAACAGTTTAAAGACCAATGAAGGAGTTCTTAATATATCGAAAAAAAAATAAATCAGCAAAGGAAATTCAACAACAGCAATAAAATGATCAATTTACAATATTTTCCTCTCAATACCAGTGTTAAAAGTCAAGAACTGAAGTAGAAACTAAGTATCATTGATGGATTTTCTTGCATGAAAATAAAATGAATCCACTTACCAGTTCTCTTGGGCGAGCACCACCAAATAATGAATTTCTGCATTAGAAAAAGATTCGTAAGTGGTGCCATAATTAATACCAATAGCGAGTCAATTTCTCCAATAAAACAAGGAACCATTGAGGAAAAAAAAACAATCCAGACCACCTACGAGCAGCTAGTCATACCAAATGCACAGAACAGAATTCTCTGTTACACGTCTCTTAAAATATTGACCAGAGATTTAACATATTCCAAAGTTCCTAAATTTTTTTTTTTTTTTTTACAGAAACCAGATTCTTGGAGCACTAAATAGCAAAATCTTAAAAGCCAGAAATGAACAATCATTATCTGAAAGGGAGAGAATTAGCTATGCAGTTTAAGTGTTATGACAACCACTACTATCGTAAATCAGAGCAAAGTGCATATAGGTTGACCAATCAAAAGGAGTAGTACTATGTTTACAGCCTAAGGTCCGTTTAACAAAAATATTCCCTAACACTATAAACAACAACTACCGCAAAACTGAAAGAATGTTCTGTATCCATGGTCATTAGAATCAAATTAATATTGTGTCCACAGAACAGTAACCAATTCTCAGAAACCGGTAGAATGCAGTACACACATTTGACTAGACAGTGAAGGAAGAGGAGAAAACGGGGAGAGAACTTATGTTGAAGTCTACATCAGTCATTTTCTAGAATTAATTTATTCTCATAAAATATAATTATACCGGGACTTCTTTATTCTCGCATTAATCTTATGTACAAAAGAGATAATACAAGTAGCACAAACAAAATTTGAGAGGACATTACTGACCTTCCCCTTTCACTGTTCCCTTCCAACTGTTCAGAAGGCTGTGACCGCGGCTTCAAAGTTAACTTTGGGCGCTCTACTGCATGATTCCCTTCATCAGCGCCAGCTAAATCAGATTTTGTAGGATTGACATTTCTATGCATGCCACCAATACCTTCCACATGACCATGAGCAGATTCACTCAACTGATGATACCCCTGTATTCAACCAAATGATGTATATCAAGTTAAATGAATGCAATAAAAACTTCAAATAAATAAGAAAGAAGTTTCATATGATATTTAAACTAATACCTGCTTGGGATTGGTAACATGCATTTCCAAACTCTCAACTTGCTTTGCTCTTGGATTTAGATTCACCTTAGGTCGCTCCGATATTTGTGAATACACAGGGGACTGTGATTCAGACCCACCAGACTTGCCATTGGTGCGTGTAGGTTGAACTCCATCAGTATAATATGTAGGCTTCCTTTCTTTTACTTCCAAATAAGTGGTAGCACCAGTCCTTTCATAATCCAATTCTTCCTTTCTACCGCCTTGAACCTGATTTTCAATATTCAAACCTCTTTCCATGCGCCTTACCAAATTTGCATCAGAAGACTCCCTCCCTCCCACCACATTACTCTTGTTGTAGACATTATCATCATAAACCTTTGGGTGTAACCCATCATCTGTTTCTGAAAACTTGACAACCTGAGCATCTGCATGGTACTGAATTGAATGCTTAGATTGCCATCTACCTGAAGAAACCTTTTCAAGCGCACTCGCATGAGCCAACTTTGAAGCCGCACTTTGTCCAGACCATTCAGATTGGACAGGCTCAGTGCCACCCAATGCCACCTCCTTCCTTGCGGTCCAAGCATTTGGATGTGATCCAGAATTTACCTGCCCACTATTGCCTCCTAAATTCGGCACATTCATAGACATATGACTTTGCTCAACTACTCTACCTGAGTACGAAGTCACCGTTCCACTCGTAATTTGTGACATCGACCCCGCTCCGCCCCAACCTGTCACCCTCCCTGTCGACACAGGCTCCGGTTTAAATTCCAAACGACTAGGGGGAACGCAAAAACTCTCATCACTAACAGTTCTACGCGGGGCAGAACCCCCATCCAACGGCTTCCTCTCGTCCTCATCAAAATTACGACCAATGTGCACCACATGAGTGAGAAACGGAGTTTTGTCATCGAAATGCCTAGTCGCGGGCGACGAGCTAGGCCTGGGCCGGTGATCAGGCCGGCCCATCGGGTTCCCCCACGGTGCGGGTCGGTCATAGCCGGAACGATCCATAGGCCTAACAACTCTGTGCAATAAAAATAAATCCATAATCAACTAGGGTTTCTCATATTTTTAAATTCAGATCGACCATCCCTATGTACCAACACTATCTACACAGAGAGAGAGCTCATAGATCTAACAAAACAAAAACTACCCAGAATAAAAAAAAAAAGCACTAAAAATTCAAAAGAGATGATAAAAATAAGGACTTACACGCCAGGAGCAGAAGGGAGAGGAAGATCAGTAGGAATAGAACCGCCATGAAAGTCTTTGAGGGTCATAGTATTGCCACCGAAAACTTTCTTCTTTGACATTTTTGTCGTCCTTTTTTCGCTCTCTGTCTAATGTATTATTGTTGCATACAATAGACTACAAATCAATCAATTCAATCTATAAATGAATCAAATAATGTGAGAACAGACAGTATAGAGGAGCGACGAGGAACCCCCCAGTACGAAGAAAAAAAAATTAAAAAAAAGAAAAAAAAGAAAAGGAAAGGGTGAGAATAGAGTTGGGATTGGGAACTCTTAGGGGGGTCGCCGCTTCACACTCGCGGACTATTTTTGTTCTATATTACACACACGCCCTTCACTCTCTCTCAATCTGCCTGTCTATCGATGTCTCTGTTTTCGCTACTAAATTTCTAATCACATCTCTTTTATAATTAATGTCGATTTTTTTTATCAAAAACTTATAATTCATGTTTTATCTACTCACCAAAAAAAAATATATATTTAATTTTAAAAGTTCTTTTTAATTTTTATTTTTATCCTTGGGATATCATCCCAGTAAAATTTTTAGACGATTAAAAAGGTTATTTTACGTCTACTCGGAAAAACTCAAATTTTAGACTTTTCTAAATAGACTCTCTGAACTTTTAAAAATATTAAAATATCTAATATAATCTATTAAAATTTATTAATTTTACAGTGTCTTTTTAACTTAAAATTATATTTATTTTAGTAATCCTATCCTTTTAAAAAAAAATTTTAATTGACAATTAAATAGACAACAGTTTTAATTGTAAAAACTCTACTTCTAAAAACTCTATTTGGAGAAGTTCTTCCAATTGAGTACTAAACTAATAACATTGTATTTCTAAATTCTAGGGCCTTCGATTCAACTCTTTATGTTTTGCAATGTGTTTTCTTTAGTTTCACATTAGAGAAGAAAAACACTTAAAATAGAGGTATATTGGAATCTATTTAATCGAGTTTTGATTACATTGAGCGAGTAGAAATTTTTTTATATACATATAAGGTGAGGATTAGAAAGAGAATATAAATATAGAATCAAATATACTAAAGTGGATGTATTTATTTTTATGTAGAAGTTAGCTAACAATTGAGATGTGACAAGATTTAACATTTTAAACGCAACTTTAATAGTAATTCCTACTTCTTTAAAAAAAAATTAGTAATTTTCACAATAAATATCTACTCACACTTACTGATAAATATGCAGAAACGTATTCAGAATTTATGATCGGTGTGGGCTAACGATACAACACATTCAATAATGAACGTACAAAACTTCATGCGATACTTCGATATATGATTATAAAAAATATCAAGATTGTATGAAAAATAATATGCATTGTTTTTTTCTATATAGTATTCAAGTTATTGAAATTTTATGGATTTAGGACATTGAAATCGATGACTTTGATTCTCATTCAAAAATAGATTGATACAGTTTTGTGTTAATATAAGTTCTTTTGATCTCATCTTATTTGTCGGTGGAATACTGTTAATTTGTTATATTTAAATATATTTTCAGCATCATGTTCATAATAAAGAATATTAATGTGAAATGAAAATGAAGTATCATTCTCAAATTTATGTGGTTGTATGAATTTTAAAAATATATATATATATATATGTTATATTTACTTTTGAGAATATTAAATTATCTAGCTTTCATCATGTTCAAACACTAAAATTATTTCATATACAAGTATAAGGAAATAAAAACTAACTGAGTATATAATTAATGAGTAGACAAAAATAATTCTCTCCCTTCTTTTCTCTAGAGTTTTCTCAAGAGAATAGGACGTAGGAGCTGACTCCACGACCAGTGCGTGATTCTTCCACCATTTTTTGTGGTTTTTTTTAAGTTTTCTTGTTCATTTTCTCTTTTATTTTGGTTTTTTGCTCTCCTTTTGCTTTAGTCCTCGAGTTTTCTTGAAGATCCTGTGTGGTTTTAATGGATCAAGAAGAAATAGCAAGACTCTGTGCGAAACTTTCTTTAGCTGAGGAAGGGGTCCCTGAAGTGCGGATCGATCCTAAACTTCATGAATTAGGGATGCGTAATGTATCAATCAGTTTGGTGGGGAAGATCATTTCAAACAAGGAAGTGAACAAAGAGGCTTTCAAAGCTACAATAGCGAAGATCTGGAGAACTACGAAGGAAGTAGGGGTTGAATCTATTGGAGTCAACATGTTTATCTTCATATTCAAGTGTGTTTAGGATAGGAAACGGGTGTTGGAAGGAGGTCCTTGGTGTTTTGATAAGCAAGTCATAGTGCTTCAGGAGGCTGATGGAATGGGTAAGTTTTCTGAATCTGACTTTAAGCTGTTTCTTAGTTGGATTCAATTGTACAATCTTCCTTTGGCTTAGTTGAATAAGGATATTGGTATGTATTTAGGAGGAATGATAGGAATTGTTAAAGAGATTGATACGGGGGAAAATGAACAATGTCTTGGGGGTTTTATCAGAGTTAGGGTGATTATTGATGTCTCTACACCTTTGTTGAGAGGTTTTAGAGTTAAGATAAGTGAGGGTGATGAGGCATGTTCGGTGGTAGTCTGTTATGAACGGTTACCAAATTTTTGCTACTTTTGTAGCAATATTGGTCATCTTATTAGGGAGTGTCACTCTAATGATAGGGGGTGCTGGATAGCCCAGATTTAAGGTATGGATCATGGTTGAAAGCTCCTGTTATTACTCGTGCAAGAGGAAGGGAGGGGAAATTTGATAAATCTAATAGGAAGAAAAAGGTTGATGGTGATGGAGGCAATTTGTCTTCAAAGGGAATTGGGAGTGATGTTGGTGGTAAGGTTGATCTAGGGGTTAGTCTTGATGATGGTAACACAGGGGTTAGTTCTGATGTTGGGAACACAGGGGTTAGTTTTGAAGTTGTGGAACAGGTAATGGTGAAGGTAGGTAAGAGTCATTCTTTGGTTAAAATCAGGGAAGCTGATGAAGATTATGCTGTTGTTGAAAATGTATTGCTTAAAGGGAAGGAGGTGGAGACTGATAGATGTAGTCTTGTTTCTGATGTAGAGACTGTTATTGATAGCAATTTTACAGGTTGTGTTTTGGGTGTTAGTAGGGTGCTGGATACAGGTCAGATTAGTGTGGAGGATAGTTTGAGGGAGCTGTCTTCAGTTCATAGTAAAGGAAAAACAGTTGAGGAAGGGGAAGTTTGTAGTTCGAAGCATCGTAAATGGAAAAAGATGGCCAGGGCAAAAGCTGGGAAGTCCGAGATGAAAATTTCTATTGGTGGTAATAAAAGGGAGCTGGTTTTTAAAGAAGATAAGGGGAAGGAGTCTAAGAGAAGTAAGATTGGGAGCAATAACTTATATATATCGGCGGTGGCTGGTTCCCAGCACCGCCGACAGCCATGAAACTCATATGTTGGAATGTCCGGGGACTAGGAAATCCTCGGGCATTCAGAGCCTTGCATAGTTGACTATGTAAGGAATATCCTGGCTTGGTTTTCTTATCAGAGACAAGAGTTGAAGTTAGTAGAGTTAACAACATTAGATTGAAGTTAGATTTTGATGGTGGTTTTAGCGTAGATAGAGATGGTACATGTGGGGGTTTGTTTCTGCTTTGGAGGAATAATATTGAGGTCTCTATTGAATCTTTTTCAAAAGGTCACATTGATTCTCTTGTTAAAGATGAAGAGGGATCTCAATGGCGTTTTACTGGTTTTTATGAAGATCCAAGATAAGCACTTAGGCATCATTTATGGTTGTTACTTAGGAGATTAAAAGGGTTGAGTTTTCTTCCTTAGTTAGTTGGTGGTGATTTCAATGAAGTGCTTAGTGTTGAGGAAAAGATGGGTGGTTGTGTGAGAAGTCATACGGCTATGTTTGGGTTTAGGGCTGCCATTGATGACTGTAGCCTCATGGATATGGGTTTTAGTGGTTTTAGGTTCACGTGGAGTAATAGGTAAGGGGAGAGGAATCTGATTCAAGAAAGGCTGGACAGGGCTCTGTGTAGTTTGGATTGGTGACAACTTTTTCCTAATGCTGCTGTTGTGCATTTGGATTGGGCTGGTTCTGATTATAAACCTTTGTTGGTTAAAGAAATCTGTAAAGGTGACAGGGTTGATGAGCATTCTAGATGGGGTTCTAGGTTTTATTTTGAGGAGGCTTGGGCTCAAGATGAAGACTGCAGAGAGGTTGTTGATAGAGCTTGGAATGAAGGTCAATTCAGCAATGGTGTTATCCCTAACCTTTTAAGTAGTGTGGCCTCGGTGACTTCTTCCTTGAAGTTATAGAATCAACAGAAAAAGAGATTGCTAAATGCTGATTTGAAAGACCTTCAATCACAACTGAGGGATGCTTTTCATGGAGGTTCCAGTAATAGCATTGATTGGGACAGGGTCAGAGATATATAATGAAAATTATATAAGGTGCTGGAGAAAAAAGAGGAGTACTAGAGACAATGATCCAGGGCTCTTTGGTTAACGGGGGGGGGGGACAAAAATTCAAGATTCTTTCACTCTAAGGCCACCCAGAGAAGAAAGAAAAATAGGATAATTTGGCTTATGGATGAGAATGGTATTTGGCAGGATAACAATGAGGAGATTGAGAAAGTGGTGAGTGGTTTTTACAGTAAGTTGTTTGATTCCTCTGTATCTTCAGATGCAGTTGTAGAGAAGGTTTTGAATTCTGTCCAGAGCATAGTTACTGCAGTTATGAACAGGGATCTGTCAGCAAAATTCAGTAGAGAAGATGTGCAGGCAGCTTTGAAAAGTTTGGCTCCACTGAAAGCCCCAGGACCAGATGGTCTTCCAGCAGCGTTTTATCAAAGGTTCTGGGGTATTATTGGGAATAAGGTTAGTGATTCGATTTTAGTTATCCTTAATGATGGGGCTCCCATGGACTTAATTGGAGAAGGGTTAGTGGTCTTAATTCCTAAAGTAAAACTTCCAGTTAGGGTGAGGGACTTTAGACCAATAAGTTTGTGTAACATCACTTACAGACTTATTGCTAAGATGCTAGCCTTTAGAATGAGGGATTTTTTAGACAGCATAATATCACCTAATCAAAGTGCCTTTGTCCCTGGACGTTTAATAACAGATACTATTGTTGTTGGTTTTAAATGCTTACACTCTTTGAGAAATAAAAGGCTAGGCAAGGTGGGCCAAATTGCTCTCAAGCTTGATATGCATAAGGCATATGATAGAGTTGAGTGGAAGTTTATTAGGGGAGTAATGTTGAAATTGGGTTTTTATGTGAGTTGGATTGATAAAATTATGAAATGTGTGCAATCAGCTTCTTACTCTTTTTTACTTAATGGTGAGGTTAGAGGTAAGGTGATTCTAAAGAGGGATTTAAGGCAAGGATGCCCCCTTTCACCGTTTCTGTTTTTACTTTGTGCTAAAGGTCTTTCATCTTTGTTGTCACAAGCTGAAAGGGAGAGTAGTTTACATGGGGTCAAGGTGGCAAGATCAGCTTCTTCTATTTCTCATCTGCTCTTCGCAGATAACAGCCTAATTTTTGCTAAGGCCACTGCTGGAGAGTGCAGTAAACTCAAAGAAATTCTAGTCTGTTATGAAACAGCTTCTGGACAGGCTGTTAACTTCGAGAAGTCAGCACTAACATTCAGTCCAAACACCTCAGCAGTTTTGAGGGAGGAAATCATAAATTTATTCTCAATTGATGTTGTTTCTTATCATGACAGGTATCTTGGTCTCCCATCAATGGTTAGCAAAAATAAAAGATTTATCTTCAGCTCTATAAACGATAAAATATGACAGAAATTACAAAGTTGGAGGCACAAGCTGTTCTCAGCTGGTGGAAGAAAAGTCTTGATTAAGGTAATGGCACAAGCAGTGCCAACCTATACAATGAGCTGCTTCAAGCTTCTAGTCTCTTTGACATAAGACATTCAAAAATTATTTGCTGATTTCTGGTGGGGTTTTAATGATAAGAAGAAGAAGGCTCACTGGGTTGCTTGGCAGAAAATGTGCAGTCCTAAAGAAGATGGAGGAATGGGCTTTAGAGCTGTAGAAGTCTTCAATCAAGCTCTTTTAGCTAAACAATGATGTAGATTAGTGACAAATCCCCTCTCCCTAATAGCTAGAGTTTTGAAGGTAAGGTATTATCCTTTCTCATCTTTTCAGAACTGTGAGCTTGGGAATAGACCCTTATTTGTTTGGAGGAGCATTTGCTGGGGTAAATCTGTTTTGATGAAAGGATTGAGATGAAAAGTGGGTAATGGTCAGAAGATTGCTGTTTATGGGGATAATTGGCTTCCTAGATCTGGTGCTTTGAGAGTTTTATTGCCTCAAACTCTTCCTAAAGGTGCTATTGTAGCAGGTCTTATTAGGGAGCCTGGAGTCTGGTGTGAGGATTTGATTAGACAACATCTTTTGAAGGATGAAGCTGATATCATTTTAGGCATTCCCTTGAGTTCCTTCTCCAGAAAAGATTCTCTTTTATGGCATTTTGACAAGAGAGGTGAATTTTCGGTTAGAAGTGCGTATAAAGTTGCTTTTTCTGTAACACCCCCCGACCCGACCCGGCTGGACCGACCCAGGGAGCGCTACTCCGACTTTCAAAACTTTCCAAATTCATTTTATAATCTCAAACCATTTAAAAATCAAAATCAACTTGAAATTCCAAAAAGACTTTTCTCGTGAGCCCATCGAATCACACTTTTTACAAAATTTCGGCAGAGTTCCATTTGTTTTTCGGATTTTCCAAAACCTGTTTTTCACAACTCAATTCAAATACAATTTCAATAATAACACTTCAATATTATTTTCAAACAATTGCGCACTCTGCCGTTTAGTGCGACTTCTCAACACAGTTTATAGAATAAAATATTTACAAACATTCTAATAATAAAAGACAGAAATCATAAAATATTTAATTACAAAACATACTACAAAACATATTTACAAATCCTCTATATATGCATGCTTTCAGAATATATACATATAACAACAATATAGCTACCCAACTGTGATAACTCTGGGACTCTGTCAGCAAATCTCTCTCTCTTCAGTCCTTAGCTTCTTCGGGATCCCTGGTACCTACGCGTTAGAAATAAAACTAAAGCGCTAAGCATATAGCTTAGTGGGTGTACATAAAAATCATAAATAACTTTTAATAATAAACAAATCACAATATATATATATATATATATATATATATATATATATATTTCAACTGTAATCATTTACAAATCCATATATTTACAAAATCAACCATAAAATAGTTTTAATCACTTTCATTTCAACAATAAGATCAATGTATAATATCGGTCAATAAAGTTATTCAATTCATTTCTCAATTCACTTCAAGTCTGGCCCGCTAGAATACTCAACATACTAGGACTGGAATATGGGTCGAACTCCCACCCTAGGACGAATCCTAAGAGTGGTACGTATCTCCCTACTCTAGGACTGTGGGTACGGAACCTAGAGAGGTACATAACTCCCTATCCCAGGAACGAATCATTAGGAAGGTACGTGGCTCCCAACCCCCAGGACGAATCCTGAGGAGGTACGTGTCTCCCTGTCCCTGGACGAATCCATGAGGAGGTACATAAATAATCATCAATAGCAATCAGTATCGACGCAGTACTGCTCAGTGAACCCAGCTGGTATACCAACCTCCTATATCCATTTCTATGTCTAAGTATCCTAGGGCCGTTTCCGATAAACTATATTTCAACCATTTACTGTTTTTACAGATCAACGGAAACTCAATAATATAGATTTTTCATGGAAAATTAACAATAATCATACGATAATCGGAAACAAGAAATTTTCAACGAAATCGTAATAATAAAAATACGATTAACAATAATATCGCTCCACGAAAATAAAATAAACACATAAAATGAAAATCGTCAATTAAATCTCGGATTCAAACTAAAAATACTCAAGGTTTTTTTTATAAAAAAAGTTCGAAAACGGAGGTACACCAACCTGGATACCGTTTCTTTTCGATAAATCGCGGTTCCACGATTTTCTTTTCCTTTCCCTTTCCCTTTTCTCTTTCTCCTACACTTCCTTTTTCTCTTTCCTTCCTCTTTTCTTCTTCCTCTTCCTCTTCTTCTTCTTTCTCTTTCTTCTTTCTTCTTCTTTCTCTTCTTCTTTATCTTCTTCTTTCTTCTTCTTTCTCGCTCTCTGCCTTTCTCTTTTCTCTGTTCTGTTTTCTGGCTTCTATGAGAAGCCACTTTTTTTTTATATATTTTTTTAGCCATCGCGACCTGTGGTCGTGCCACCAGGTCGCGGTACTCACTGGAGCGTTTGCACCGCCTTCATCGCGAGCACACCTCGCGGTACCTTGGTCGCGCTGGTGGTCGCGTTGCTCACTGCCAGATTTTGCCATTTTTATCGCGAGCAGTTCATCGCGATCTGTGGTCGCGGTGACTGGTCGCGATGCTCACTGCCAAAAATCTCATTTTTCCCCGCGAGCAAGCCATCGCGACCTGTGGTCGCGGTGACCAGGTCGCGATGCTCTCTGCTTCAGTTTTTTTTTTTTTTTTTTCTTGCATCATTTTTGGACCGTTCCATCTGGTCCCCCTTCCAATCACAAAATTTATTTCCACATATTTAAATTTAATAATTTGAAATCCGGGATGTTACAATTCTTCCCCTCTTAAGAAATTTCGTCCTCGAAATTTACCTCAATGAAACAGTTGCGGATACTGTTGTCTCATCGTTTCTTCAATCTCCTAGGTAGCCTCTTCTACATTGTGATTCCTCCAGAGGACTTTCACCAGTGGCACTCTTTTATTTCTTAGTTCTTTGATCTCCCGATCAAGAATCTGCACTGGTTCCTCTTCATATGTCAGGTCTGGTCGGATTTCTATACTTTCGGCCTGAACTCTGTGGG
Source organism: Xanthoceras sorbifolium (assembly GCA_003430845.1). Classification (NCBI taxonomy): domain Eukaryota; kingdom Viridiplantae; phylum Streptophyta; class Magnoliopsida; order Sapindales; family Sapindaceae; genus Xanthoceras; species Xanthoceras sorbifolium. Next base: position 8,535,592 of record CM010618.1, read on the forward strand.
AAGGATCAGATCTGTATCTCCTCAGCATCGATACATGAAACACATTATGAATCTTTTCTAATTCTGGAGGTAAAGCTAGTCTGTAGGCTACTGGTCCCACACGTTCAAGGATTTCGTATGTCCCAATAAACCTAGGACTCAACTTACCTTTTCTACCAAATCGGAGCACTTTCTTCCACGGAGATACTTTTAGAAACACTTTCTCACCGACGTCATATTCTATCTCTTTTCTTTTCAAATCTACATATGATTTCTGTCGGTCAGAAGCAACTTTCAATCTGTCCTTGATAATCTTCACCTTCTCCTCAGTTTGTCGAATCAAGTCTGGGCCTACTAACCTGTCCTCTCCTAACTCTGTCCAGCATACTGGAGTCCTGCATTTCCTTCCATACAGTGCCTCATACGGTGCCATAGCTATGCTCGACTGGTAACTGTTGTTGTAGGCGAATTCAATCAATGGAAGATGATCCTCCCAACTTCCTTCAAACTCAATTACACAACTTCTGAGCATATCTTCAAGCACCTGAATTACCCTTTCTGATTGTCCGTCTGTCTACGGATGGAAGGCTGTACTGAAACTCAGTCGAGTACCCAAGGCTTCTTAAAATTTCTTCCAAAATCTGGATGTAAACCTCGGATCTCTATCTGATATGATGGATACAGACACTTCATGCAATCTGACTATCTCTCTGATGTACAACTCTGCCAGTCGATCCAGGGAATAGTCAGTTCTGACAGGTAGAAAATGTGCTGACTTCATCAATCAATCCACTATAACCCATACTGCATCGTGTTTACTACGGGTGAGTGGCAATCCGGTGACAAAGTCCATAGTGATACGATCCCATTTCCATTCAGGTATTGCTATTGGCTGTAACAATCCTGATGGAACCTGGTGTTCAGCTTTCACCTGCTGACAAGTCATACATCTATTCACAAATTCTATCACATCCTTCTTCATACCAGACCACCAATACTGAGTTTTCAAGTCTCTGTACATTTTTGTGCTACCTGGGTGCATCACATACGAACTACTGTGTGCCTCTGTCAGGATCATCTTTCTCACTTCTTCATCATCTGGAATACAAATCCTGTCTCTGAAACACACAATACCATCAGTTCTGATTGCGAAGTCTGGATGCTTCCCCTCTGGAATCTGTTCACATATTATCTGAATTCTAGCATCCTGCTTCTGTTTCTCTGTGATCTGCTAAATCAGACTGGGTTTGCATATCAACTCAGCTACCAATGCACTATCTGGATTCAGCTGCAATTGCACATTCATAGCCTTCAGAGCAAACAATGCTTTTCTACTCAGGGCATCTGCGACTACATTCGCCTTCCCTAGATGGTAGTCAATTATACAGTCATAGTCTTTAATCAACTCCATCCATCGTCTCTGTCTCAGATTAAGCTCTCTCTGGGTAGGCAGATATTTTAGACTCTTGTGATCTGTGTATATATAACATTTCTCACCATACAAGTAATGCCTCCATATTTTCAAAGCGAAAACTATGGCTGCAAGTTCCAGATCATGAATCGGATAGTTCAGCTCATGAGTTTTCAGTTGTCTGGACGCATATGCAACCACCTTGCCTTCCTGCATCAATACACAACCTAAACCCTGATGTGAGGCATCACTATAAATCACATAGTCTTTACCTGAAACAGGCTGAATCAGGACTGGAGCCTCTACAAGCATTGCCTTCAATCAGTCAAAAGCTGCCTGGCATCTGTCAGTCCACTCAAATATGACATTCTTATACAGTAGCTTGGTCAACGGACTTGCTATGGAGGAAAACCCCTTTACAAACCGTCGATAATAACCTGCCAAGCCTAAAAAACTTCTGACTTCGGTAACATTTCTGGGAGGCTTCCACTCCATTATTGCTTCAATCTTTTTAGGATCTGCCTTAATACCCTCTGCTGATACAATGTGACCCAAGAATGCAATCTCAGGCAACCAAAACTCACATTTGCTCAGTTTACCATACAGTTGTTTCTCCCTCAGAATCTGCAGTACTACTCTGAGGTGCCTGTCATGGTCTTCTGCCGTCTGTGAATAGACCAGGATATCATCGATAAAGACCACCACAAACTGATCCAGGTATGGTCGAAATATTCTGTTCATCAGATCCATAAAGACTGCATGTGCATTAATCAGCCCAAATGGCATCACTACAAATTCATAGTGTCCATACCTGGTTCTGAATGCAGTTTTCGGAATATCTGACTCTTTTATTCTCAACTGATGATAATCGGATCTCAGATCTATCTTTGAGAAGACACAGGCTCCTCTCAGCTGGTCGAACAAGTCATCGATTCTAGGCAACGGATACATGTTCTTGACAGTAAGTTTATTTAGCTGCCTGTAATCGATGCATAGTCTCAATGACCCATCCTTCTTTTTCACAAACAGCACTGGAGCTCCCCAAGGGGATACACTGGGTCTAATGAAACCCTTATCCAGCAATTCCTGTAACTGTATCTTCAGTTCTTTCAGTTCTGCTGGGGCCATTCTGTAGGGAGCTATCGATACTGGGGACGTACCTGGTACCACATCAATCACAAACTCCACTTCTCTCTGAGGTGGCAAATCAGGAAGCTCCTCTGGAAACACATCTACAAAGTCACACACAGTGGGTATACTCTGGATTTCAGAATTAACTTTTTTGGAATCAACCACCTGTGCCAAATACGCTTCACACCCCTTTCTGACTAGTTTACAGGCTGCGGTGGCTGAAATAACATTGGAGAGAAAATCCCTCCTTTCACCCACCATTGTGATTTCTGCACCATCTACTGTTCTGAGGGTCACTCGCTTCAGTTCACAGTCGATCACTACTCTATGCCGAGTTAACCAATCCATGCCTAGTATCACATCAAACTCATGGAATGGTAACTCCATCAAATCTCCTGGAAATTCACACTCCTGTATCCGAATCGGACAATTTCTGTACACACGATTCACTACTACACTCTGGCCTATCGAATTACTGACTAACACATCATACTCAGTAGGTTCAATTTCCAGGTTTCGGTGTTTCAGCATGGCATCACATATATAGGAATAAGTGGAACCTGGATCTATCAATGCAATAGCTGTAGTATCAAAAATAGAAATAATACCAGCTATCACGTCAGGAGCATCCTTGTCTTCCTGAGCTCTAACACCGTAAACTCGTGCAGGAGCTCGACTATCAGGTCTGGCCACGGACTCTGACGCTCCTCTGTGGCTACCACCTTCAGGTACTGCCTGACTAGGCCTCCTACCTCTGGAAGTAGTAGGGGCTGATCTCTCTGACTGCTGGGATCTCATCTGTGGGCAATCTCTCAGGAAATGATCATGAGATCCACACCACAAGCAGGCTCCTGTAAGTTTCCAGCATTCCCCAGGATGTCTTCTACCACAATGATCACACAATGCAGGGGCTGGTCCCCTCACTGCACTCCTAGGGGTACTGGCCACTGAAGTTGCAGACTGACCAGGCCTAGCTGTGGGTACTGGCCTCTGTGACTGCACTGGACCACTAGACTGCGGTCCCTTAAATTTCTTACTCTGGGGCTGATATGAGCTGGATGGCCCTGCCCCTCTCCTTTGCTGCCCCCTGTCTCTTCTGGCCTGCTCTTCCTTTTTAATTCTTTCTACATTCAGAGCTGCCGAGACAAGTCTGGTAAAATCGTCAAATTCAAATGCAGCCACCTGTAACAGTGCTTAACTCATTAACATACTATTCATATATTCACAATTCATTATGTAAACAGTAGGAATTTCACACAACCTGTAGGCGGATATAATCGTTCAATCCATCTTCAAACCTCCTACATTTATCCGCCTCTGTCGCCACCATCTCTTTTGCATATTTACTCAACCTGAGAAACTCCCTCTCATATTCAGTCACAGTCATCTGCCGTTGCTTCAGGTTAGTAAACTCTCTCTTCAGATTATCCAAATAGATACGACCAATATATTTTCTTCGGAATTCCTTCTGAAAGAAATCTCACGTTCTACTTCTGGTCGCACTGTCTGTATGATGGAGGTCCACCACTGGTAGGCATCCTCATGCAATAAGGATACTGCACACTCCAATCGCTCGTCCGGTGTGCAGTGCATCTGCTCTAATATTCTGTTCGTCCTATCAAACCAATACTCTGTGGCAGATGCATCCTCATCCTTTCTGCCATGGAAATCAGTGGGTCTGTGTTTAGCCAGCCGCTCTATGGCTGATCTTCGTGGCGCTGCTCTAGCCACGTTCTGAAAGAATTCAGCCATCTGCTGCATAAATGCTGGCTGTACAGGATCCGCCACTCTCGAGCTTACGGATTCCCTAGATGCTCCCCCAGCCACGCTGGCGGGACTCTCAGGTCTATCACCACTTCCTTCCATTTCTTTATCCTATATCAGACAGAATAGAGATCTGCAGATTAGAGTCACACATTCCTATGGGTAGCTTTAGACAATGCATGCATATACAGACTCTTTGGTCCAGAAACGCCTAAACCGCGCTCTGATACCAATTAAATTGTAACACCCCCCGACCCGACCCGGCTGGACCGACCCAGGGAGCGCTACTCCGACTTTCAAAACTTTCCAAATTCATTTTATAATCTCAAACCATTTAAAAATCAAAATCAATTTGAAATTCCAAAAAGACTTTTCTCGTGAGCCCATCGAATCACACTTTTTACAAAATTTCGGCAGAGTTCCGTTTGTTTTTCGGATTTTCCAAAACCTGTTTTTCACAACTCAATTCAAATACAATTTCAATAACAACACTTCAATATTATTTTCAAACAATTGCGCACTCTGCCGTTTAGTGCGACTTCTCAACACAGTTTATAGAATAAAATATTTACAAACATTCTAATAATAAAAGACAGAAATCATAAAATATTTAATTACAAAACATACTACAAAACATATTTACAAATCCTCTATATATGCATGCTTTCAGAATATATACATATAACAACAATATAGCTACCCAACTGTGATAACTCTGGGACTCTGTCAGCAAATCTCTCTCTCTTCAGTCCTTAGCTTCTTCGGGATCCCTGGTACCTACGCGTTAGAAATAAAACTAACGCGCTAAGCATATAGCTTAGTGGGTGTACATAAAAATCATAAATAACTTTTAATAATAAAAAAATCACAATATATATATATATATATATATATATATATATATATATTTCAACTGTAATCATTTACAAATCCATATCTTTACAAAATCAACCATAAAATAGTTTTAATCACTTTCATTTCAATAATAAGATCAATGTATAATATCGGTCAATAAAGTTATTCAATTCATTTCTCAATTCACTTCCTAGAATACTCAACATACTAGGACTGGAATATGGGTCGAACTCCCACCCTAGGACGAATCCTAAGAGTGGTACGTATCTCCCTACTCTAGGACCGTGGGTACGGAACCTAGAGAGGTACATAACTCCTTATCCCAGGAACGAATCCTTAGGAAGGTACGTGGCTCCCAACCCCCAGGATGAATCCTGAGGAGGTACATGTCTCCCTGCCCCTGGACGAATCCATGAGGAGGTACATAAATAATCATCAATAACAATCAGTATCGGCGCAGTACTGCTCAGTGAACCCAGCTGGTATACCAACCTCCTATATCCATTTCTATGTCTAAGTATCCTAGGGCCGTTTCCGATAAACTATATTTCAACCATTTACTGTTTTTACAGATCAACGGAAACTCAATAACATAGATTTTTCATGGAAAATCAACAATAATCATACGATAATCGGAAACAAGAAATTTTCAACGAAATCGTAATAATAAAAATACGATCAACAATAATATCGCTCCACGAAAATAAAATAAACACATAAAATGAAAATCGTCAAGTAAATCTCGGGTTCAAACTAAAAATACTCAAGGTTTTTTTATAAAAAAAGTTCGAAAACGGAGGTACACCAACCTGGATACCGTTTCTTTTCGATAAGTTGCGGTTCCACGATTTTCTTTTCCTTTCCCTTTCCCTTTTCTCTTTCTCCTACACTTTCTTTTTCTCTTTCCTTCCTCTTCCTCTTCTTCTTCTTTCTCTTTCTTCTTTCTTCTTCTTTCTCTTCTTCTTTCTCTTCTTCTTTCTTCTTCTTTCTCGCTCTCTGCCTTTCTCTTTTCTCTGTTCTGTTTTCTGGCTTCTGCGAGAAGCCACTTTTTTTTTATATATTTTTTTAGCCATCGCGACCGTCGTCGCGACCTGTGGTCGCGCCACCAGGTCGCGGTATTCACTGGAGCGTTTGCACCGCCTTCATCGCGAGCACACCTCGTGGTACCTTGGTCGCGCTGGTGGTCGCGTTACTGATTGCCAGATTTTGCCATTTTCATCGCGAGCAGTTCATCGCGATCTGTGGTCGCGGTGACTGGTCGCGATGCTCACTGCCAAAAATCTCATTTTTCACCGCGAGCAAGCCATCGCGACCTGTGGTCGCGGTGACCAGGTCGCGATGCTCTCTGCTTCAGTTTTTTTTTTTTTTCTTGCATCATTTTTGGACCGTTCCATCTGGTCCACCTGAAAATCATAAAAATAAATATACTTTTAATTACATTTACACTCCTTCCAATCACAAAATTTATTTCCACATATTTAAATTTAATAATTTGAAATCCGGGATTTTACATTTTCACTTAAGCTTAGGGATGCAGCCTCTAGCTCTAAAGGTTCAGATCCTTTGTGGAAGATGTTGTGGAATTTGAATTTGCCCAGCAAAATCAAAATTTTCTGCTGGAAGGCATGTAAGGGTATTCTGCCATCTATGGCTTTTCTTCATAAGAGGGGTATTGTGGGTTCTCCTATCTGCCCTTTATGTTTTAATGATAAAGAATCTATGGACCATTTGATTTAGGGTTGTAAGAGGTTAAGAGTTTGGTGGAGGATTTGTCCTCTCTATTCCCAGCTAAAGGATCTGCAGGTTCTGGACTTTCAGGATAGAGTGGCTTGGGTCCTGGCTACTAGTGTGGAAGATTTCTATCTGCAATTTTTGCTTATGGCCTGGCTCATCTGGAGCAACAGAAATCAGTTGGTCCATAAGGTTCCCAGAATTGAAGATGGCTATCTTTGGCAAAGAGCTGACCTATTTCTGAAAGAATTCAAGTCTTCTAGTTTTAGTGTAGATCCTTCAAGGTAGATTGTAGCTCTTGTTCCCAATTGGAATCCTCCTCTTTTAGGTTTTAAACTGAATGTTGATGCATCAATTAACAAGGCTAATGGTAAATTTGGGAGTGGTGTGATTGTGAGAAATGCAGATGGGGCCCCTGTCTTGCTGCAACTTTCCTAAGTCTTGGTTGTGTAGATGTGGAGATTGCCGAAGCTAAGGCTTTGGATGATGGGATTATGCTTGCTGTTTCTCATAATCTTTTTCCTTTAGTTATACAATCTGATGCATTTAATGTTGTTTCTCTTTGTAATAATTCTATTAAGTCTAGGGTTGAGGTTGATACTGTTATTCAGGATATTATGAAGTTTTGTTCTGGTTTTGGTTTGGGGCCTATTTCTTTTGTTCCCCGTTGTTGTAATAAGGTGGCTCATGCTCTAGCTAAAAAAGCCTTATCTTTGGGTTCTTTTGTGTAGGAATTCTCATACCCTATCTGGCTTTCAGAGCTAGTTATGGGCGATGTCCCTGTTCTTGTTGGCCCTTTGTGGTCTTTTATATTAGTTCTTTTCTTTAAAAAAAAAAACTAACTGAGTAAAAAATAAATAAAATAAAATGTAATTAAAAATGAAAAATAGCAAAAGACCTTAGTTATTCCGTTGACAAAAGAATATTTAGATTTTAGAGGGATTGGGAGCAAATTGATTTAAAAGTGAAAGATGATAGTGAAATCTTAATTATTTAGTATAAATGTTGGTGAAAATTGGTATAACAAATTAATGAATTACTGTTTGGTAACTTGTTAATTGAAATTGGATAACACTGGACTTTTCAAATGATGTTAGATTAATAATTGAATAAGTAATATTTAACTTATATGAGATTTGATAAATTACATTCATAATTAAAATTTATCTCTAGTTAAGTTTAACTGTCAAAAATAAATATTGACCGTCTAAAAATAATAAAAAGATTAAAGTATCCTAATTAAATAAAATCAAAACATGGGTCAAATAGGTAAATTATTTAATAAAATATTTAATCTAAAATAATCTGGAATGCAAACTTCATCCAGCAAATGGGAGAAGCTATACACTAACATAAAATAAAAGAGGAATAAAAATCAATTAACTAGCTTCTTCTACTTCTTTTACTTTTAAAGAGGAATAAACATCAATCAACCCAGAATTTGAAATTCAACAGACACTCAAGTAAAACAAGTAATGACTTTCCCTACTGTCTTTTTCTCTCCTCTCCGATATTTTCCCTCCAACCAAACAAAATAATAAATTTTCCTACTGTCTTTTCCTATCCTCCCTGATATTTATTCAACTGAACTGGGTTGCTGTTCTCCATTGAAGAGAATGAAGTTTTGCCAGAATAAAACTGGATCAGAGAATAATAGTAGAGAGAGTAGAGAATAGTGACTAGCGAGAGAGAGAGAGAGTGGTGAATAAGATGAGAATTTGTTGTTGGTGTTGCAAAAGCAAAAGGAGGAGGAAATCTTTAGGAAAAGAAAAAATATATATATTTTTTAAATGATCCATCCAGTGGGGATTTCCATGGATGGATCCAAGCCATCTCTCTTTTTTCTTTTTTTTAATTTATTATTATTATTCCATTTTTTTCTTTTTTAAAATAAAATTCTCTACCATCCATCTTAAATAAAAAAGGTTGAGATCTAATTTTTTTCATTTTTTATTTTATTTCAAAATTTATTTTTTGTTCACTAGTCTCCATCATCCATCTCAAAATGTGGAGATAGATGGTGGAGATCTAAAATTTTTTTATTTTAATTTAATTTTTAATTAGGAATATTTTAGTATTTTTACTTTTTATTATTTTTTACTGGGAATAGATCAAATCAACTCCATTCAAGTTTATTAGGGATATGATCGTCATTTAACACATTTGGCACAAGTCAAGGTTGTTCTAACAGTCAAATTTAACGGGAAAGGAGGTCAATGTAAATTTATACAAATTTTAATTCTAAATATAATTTATCAAATCTTAGATAGTTTGAGTGTTATTTATTCATTAATAATCTATAGATTGAATTGGGACTATTCTCCCATTTTCACTAAAAGCCTACATCCCATAGTAATTTTTATTTATTTTTTTATTGAGACAGGTCGGCTTAAGTCCAACCTTAGCCCCTGCTTAGACTCCATCCCAGCAAATACGTAAAAATAATAAATGTAATAAGAAGACCACGCCATTCAATAACAACATAAAATGAAAAGTTGGTATGACTGTGGTACATAAATAACGAATTTTTTAATAAATTTTGAAAACCATAATGTTCCTTTTATATACATAACAATTGTTTTTAATTAAATCTATAATATTGTTATAGTAACAGGTATAGCCCGATGATTATCGGAGTGCACCTCTCAATAAAGGCGCGTCTCAGTTACAAACCCCTTTCTTCAAGTAATAATAAAAAAGCTATAATACTACTATTAAAAATGATACAAAACAATCAATGTCACTTATCTTAATAGTTGGAGGTAAAGGTGGACACGTCTCGATTCGATTCGGTTTTAGGTAAAATCGAACTGA
>CM010618.1:8545376-8621890 GCA_003430845.1 Xanthoceras sorbifolium
CCTCAGCTTTTATCTGCTTTGAAAGCCATCGGAGTAGATGATGCTAGTATGGTATCCCAGCGCCCAGAAAGAGCAGAGCCTGCGAAACCCACTCCTGGAAAGAGTAGTGAGAATTCCAATCAAGAGAGAATTCAGTTGGAAGAACGGATCAAAGCAGAAAAGACAAAGGCAGTGAACTTGAAACGTTCAGGAAAACAAGCGGAGGCCTTGGATGCTCTTCGCCGGGCAAAAATGTATGAAAAGAAACTGAATTCATTGGCCTCAAGTTAAAGAATCAAGGATATCCATAGAATGTCTTCCTTCGTTCGGACAATACACTTTGTAAGACCACTAAATTAGCTTCAAAACAATCCTGTTAGATTTATATATTCAATCCCGAGCATATTCTAGACCACTTATGGGATGCACAGTTTTTCTTTTCTTTCTTTTTTTTTTTCTCCCGCTTATAACGAAGAACAAAGAAGTAATTTTTGAATGTTTGTTAGCCTCTTTTTTTCCTGGTGTCTATATACCCGTCTGTATTGTTCATGATGTACAATGATTTTCATTAAACAAAATAGGAGATGGAAGTGGAATTCATTGTTTGAGCTTTTCCTCTCCAACTTATACGATTCGCTATTTCGTAATTTTCAGTCTCTGGCGATACATTGGTTCATGTATAATGAGGGGAAAACATGTAGGTAAGTGATAGATTATTTGAGATTGAAAAAAATCCTCCATGGAAACGAATGGTGCAACCTTAATGCAATTTGGAAGACAACGAAGAAAAGGAAGAAACCCTAAAAGCACTCCTGAAGCTGTAGTCTATAGATTCCTTATTTACTTGAACAACAATTAAAATGTAATTTTAACTAGGTTTGAGTGACCTTGTACGGGCAGAGCAAGACACACCTCACTACAACAAATTTACCCTCCTACAATGGGCCATGGACAGTGCTCTTTATAGATGAGTATTTACCATGGACAATGAGTCTGCTGTTTAGCATGTAGAAGTGGAACCAGCACTCGTGGTCTCAACAGCCATCAAATGGGTAGTCATGCCTGTAGGGTATTAATCCAACAACTTAGTGGATCAAGAGGTAGGTTAAGGGATTAAAAAGAAAAAAAAAGTACATGGTACGTCTATTTTCATTGAACATGCTAGAAACGTTTTGTTTTTTTTTTTTTTTATTACAAAATCAAACAAAACCCCACTCACACGACGTGTTTCTTCTTTATAAGGGGATGGGCTCAAAAACCAATGGCGATGCTAACTTCTTTGTCTCTTCTTGAACAGCATGTCCATCTCCATATAGATATACACAGTGAAACATTCTCACAAGATTCAAGAATAGTAGTTTCAGATAGAGTAGAATCTGCTGCTCTATACACGTTCATCTTCTTCCATAAGTGCCTCATCTGATCCTCAATGTGTTGACGGGCGACTTCTTCATATGCACCGGTTTCATTCATGAAACATTGGACTGATTTTGGAATATCACCTCTCTTTAACTCATACTGTATTATATTAAAAAAAAAAAACCACGAAGAATTTAGAAATTTAATTTTTATAATAGAAAAAAAAAATAACAGTTTAATTATATATTATACCGATGAAGTTGCTAAATCATTTTGGAGTCTACCAATCTTGGATGAACACTGTAATATATCAGAAGTGCTTTCTAGATATTTCAATTCCTTCTCTATTATTGGATTTGCTGCAGACAAGTATGCATTAACATTCATCATAGGGATTGCTATTGATTTCAATGCATTTATCATGTATTCTTCCATTGTTGGTTTGTATCCACTGTGAAACCATTTAGCCTCCACCAGGTAGGCTTGTAGTAAACCTACCCACTGCAAAAATTGTAATTATGAAAAGCGTGTGAGCATTAACTTATATAAGTTAAACAAGTAATTAAAAGTAGGAGAATATATTACAAATATCTTACTGAGTTTTTTAGATTCAATACGACATCAAACCCTTGTTCTTTGAGAATGTCATAAGCCATTTCATTAACAAAGTTAAAAAGTGTAAGAAAACATATTTTCATATAGTTTGGAAGTTCTTTCCATTGCCTTAATGTCCCACCTGATTAAAAACAAAAGAAAAGAAGTTAAAACATATCTCTTAGTTATAAGTTGTACCTTTGAAGTGTTAGCATGAAACATTTTCCAACAAACCTGTCAACAACATCAGTGAAGAGTTCGAGTTCCTCCAAGGTACCATACACATCATAAATATCATCAATCACTGTAATTAGAGAATTGATCTTTGTATTTCGTATCCTCCAGGATCCATACCGAGGCTCGAAAGCTGTTTCCATAGTCCACAAGAATGTCACTACCAACCTGTTCCTGGCGAAGCTCAGTTTCTCTCCAAGATCATACTGCTGCCACCACCTATTTACAAACAATATAGAACAAATCAACATGACACTAACGCCCTTTTTGAAGTCAAAGAAATTTATCATGGAACGAGGAGTTAATTTACCTTGAAACTTCTTTAAGTTCCTGTTGGTAAAACCCTTGCACAATGTTGAAGTCCAACTTAGCAAATTCGAGTAAAATGTGGTTCATGTCTTCTCTTCTCTCATATGCATCAATGAACCACCTGGTCTCTAATCTAGGTGCCCTCCAATGCAGAGGAAGCTCCAAGGCATGCTTAACTTCCATGGCAAGGTTCGATTCCGTATCTATTTCTAGGTTTTTAAGATGTTCAGTTGTGAACTGCCAGGCCTCTTCCATGATGCTCTCCCTTTCAAAGCCATAGTATGAGGCTTCATACAAGCTCAGCATTCCCTTTACATCGTCACAAGGACACGCCTTGAAACTGTTCCTTTTATCCTTAAAACTTGTAAAAACCTCTATAATCAAGCACTGAACAACTTATAATTTATTATAGACTAAAATTAGATAATTAAAAAGATATATATTCATCTACGTACCTTGAGAAATATCATAACCGTGTTGTCTGAGAAGTCTAAATTCTAAAGAGGTAGCATACAAATTTTGTTTCTTCCATCTATCATCATAACCGTGTTATAGACTTTTTGCAATGTTTCCTTCATCTCAGTTTCAAAGTGATAGGCCAATCCAAGCCTTTGCAAGGTATCAATCAACTCCAGTTGATCCAACGGCTCGCTTACATTGCCAATCATGGCCTTCACCTTTTCTTGCAACAATTCTACTTGTTTTGTGTATACTTCTCCCTGCAAAATTGACGTTACCAAACTGAAAAAACTGAAATGTCGCTGAATAATGGATGAAAATTCAGAGAAAGAAAAAGATGATCATGATTACCGTATAGACACTACTTAATGACTGCAAATAATCATGGTCCCATATGGAGGGTTGGTAGTTGGCTGATCTTCTAAAAATTGTTTCACTTTCAAGTTTGGGGGTAGAAACGCATTGGATTGGCTTGTATACTCTGATTCTGCTGCTTGTTATTGCTTGTTGTACATGTCTAGGGCGTTGGATGCCAGTGAAAGAAGAAACAGGGATTGCTGTAACGAAGGTAGAAGAAGCCATTAATCCGAAAATCTCTAGTTTTCTGCTAAAATGATCAGATCACTCTGCTATTTTATTGAGAAATGCGAAGCTAAGCATGCAAATTTATAGTGTACAAAGCAAATATCTCATTGCATGACTTGGCCCTACCATTAACCGAAAGAAGATTATGTGTGACCCATCTTAGATATATGACAATTGATTTTTTTATTTTTAAATTATTATAAAATAGACTAATCTTTGTAAATTATAAAATTATTTAATAATATATAAATATCATTATTAGGATATAAAAATTTATATACCTACATTCAATTTAGATTATCATCATCATCATTTTTATTGACTTCTGTATTGTAATTAAAATGATTAATTAGCTGTGTTTTCTAAGTCCTGATAGTTAAAAACATGAAATTTTGAAGACATGTTGGTAGTTGTTATTTTGGGTCATTAGTTTTTAATTAGCTTTGGTTATACACTTTAAATGTAATTAATTAAGCCTTTAGAGATTAATATGTATTGTTGGGAATCCGGTCCGATTCCCGGCGCAGCGGAAGTTGCAAACTGTATGCAGACACGCAAATCTGCACAGGGCACACATATGGAAGCAAGCAGAATAGTAAAGGAGACAGCAATTTTTTACGTGGTTCGGCAATCAACTGATTCCTACATCCACGGAGCGCACCAGCACTCAATCCACTATGAAAGAGCTATTACAATAACACTTATACGAAAAACTCTCACACAGTTTTTCCTCTCACGTGTGTTTATACTCTCGCTCTCTCTTAGTGTTTCCACTTACGGAACCGCATTCCTGGGCTCCTCATCGGGGTCACCCCCCTGATCTCCCGGAACCGCACCTGGGCTCCTCATCGGGGTCATCGCCCCGAATCTCCTGGAACCGCACACCTGGGCTCCTCATCGGGGTCATCGCCCCGGATCTCCCGGAACCGTACCTGGGCTCCTCATCGGGGTCATAGCCCCGGATCTCCCGGATCCACCTGGGCCTCCTGCCCGGATCGCCTGGGCCTCCTGCTCGGATCTGCCTGGGCCTCCTGCCCGGATCCGCCTGGGCCTCCTGCCCGGATCTCCTGGGCCTCCTGCCCGTATCGCCTGGGCCTCCTGCCCGGATCCGCCTGGGCCTCCTGCCCGGATCCGCCTGGGCCTCCTTCCCGGATCGCCTGGGCCTCTTGCCCGGATCCGCCTGAGCCTCCTGCCCAAATACTGAGCCGCTCTTGTGGCGCTCTCTGAATTCTCTCACTTGGAGGAGATTATTGATTATCACAAATGAGGGGCTATTTATAGGAGATGTCTGGTTACTATTCATGACACTGTTCACACGTATACGGTACTGTTCACTATACACTATTCATATTTACAGTACTGTTCACCTGGACAAAGCTTGGGCCTGCTCCTATGCCTCTCATATGGGCCTCTCTTGGGCTTGCTGTCTGGGCCTCACTTAGGCCTCTTGCTTGGGCTCCCTTCTTGGGCATTTCTACTTGGGCTTGTCTGTGCCTGCTTCTAGGACCTACTTTGAATCAACTTAGGATTTAAGCTTCACAATCCCAACATGTATAATTATTAGGATTTTGGCTAGTATTCCTAACGTGAACAATATGTATTCAATTTATACGAAAGTATATCAAACGGTATTCGATTGAGGTGAATTAAAAATTGATAGAACGAGGAGATCGAGATAAAGTCAAAGGCGAAAATGGTGTCGAAAATGAAGGTTAGATGCGCTGCCGGAATTAAATTACTAGTCAGTGACCGTAGAGTAAATATTATATCTATTATATGAGATAACAAAACAATTCTTATAAACCGCAATTCAGCGGTAGAGTAAATTTTTTTAATTGAAATCAATATAATAATTAAATATAATGTAACTAAGGATGAACATATTCATCTCTTGTTATTTTTCCTTTCTTATTTTATTTAGCTTCCACAAACAAAATCTATCCTAAGACAGTAAGACTTGTTTTTTGGAGTAAGTATTGCAAAAAAAAAAAATACTAATAATTGTATAAAAAAACAAAACAGAACAAAAGAGAATATTTTAGGCTTTATGAAATGTAAGACAAGAGGAATGAGAGTTTTCTTTTATCATTTTAAGTAATTTTAGTTAATAATAAAAATTTTCTTAATAATGAACTTCCGTATTTTAAAAGAATAAATATAATTTTTTTTATTCAATTTTTTAATTCTTAGCACTTACCTAGTTTCTGGGTTCGTCGAACCTCAACGAACCCAGAAACGGGGTTCGTTGAAGATCTTCAACAAACCTTTTCTGGGTTCGTTGAAGATCTTCAACGAACCCAAATCTGGGTTCGTTGATCCCTCAATGAACCCAAACTGGGTTCGTTGAAAATCTTTAACGAACCCAGATTTGGGTTCGTTGAGGATGAACGAACCCAGTTTTTGGGTTGGTGGAGATCCAGATTGGATCTCCATCGTCCATCTAGACCATTTTTATTTTTAATTTTTTAAAAAAATATTTAATATTTAATTTTATTTTTTTAAAAAAATTTCACTATAATCTTTACCGTCCATCAAGATTGATGGACGGTGAAGATCTATAGAAGATTATTTTAAAATTTTTAATTTAATTTATTTTTAATTTTTAACTAGGGATAGATATGTCATTTTACTAAAAAATTTACTGTTAAGTTATTGATAGGTTTAAAGACGAAAATACTCCTGGAACCGTTAAGTTTGACTAACGGTTGACTAACAGAGGAACCAAATTGATATATTTTTGAAAAGTTAAGGACCAAATATACTATTAACCATAATTCGTTTAAAAAATGGATAATTGTTCAAAATATAGGGACCGAAATAATAATTCCCTTTTATAATTTTAAAGGTATACTCTGTAATAATTTTATGAAATAGTCAAATGGTGGGCCAAGTTGAAATAATTTAAAAGTAGGGCCAAGTTGTGCAACTAGATCTTTGCTTTGTACACTTTATATCTCTTTTCTCAAAAAAAAAAAAAAAGAAACATGTTTATGGTATGCTTTTAACTTTTCAATACAATAATTGATATTATAAATAATAATAATTTATTTATAACAACCATCATTGTATTGAATAGAGAAAATAAGATGAAAATTAAATAATAAAACTAAATAAGACCCAAGTACGGATTATAGAAAATGAAATAAAAGAAGAATAGACGATAATTTTATATGAGGAAGAGAGTTTTATTACTAAGTCTTTTTTTTTTTTTTTGATTTCTATTACTAAGTCTCTGATCACCCTTTTACAATGCAAACCACTAGTATATATAGAGGCACCCTACCGCCTAACCTTTCCACAAGAAAACATACACATGTAAAGTAATGTTTTTCAAAATAGTGACACGTGTGTGGTGATAATTTATCTATATTTACAACACTCTCTCTTAAATTTTTACCATTTTATTGTATTTGTTAGGAAAAAACTCAGTCGGATAAAACCTTAGCAAATTATATATAATGATCTCTGGATGATCTTTAAAATATATACAATGATATTTTAGATCATTTTTTAAAATATATATTATGATTTTTAGGATCATAAATGTTATTTCTTGTGCTAAAACTGTCTTATTAAAAACCTTAGTCGGTAAAACCTAATGGGACAAAATTCGGTTGAAGGGAAAAGAGTACAGTGCACATATATCTAGTATTAATGTTTTCTTGAAAAAACTTGCTCCCCTTGATTGGACACTCCCTCTTGAGACGTTTAACCTGTGATTCTGCTAATCTGTTCAGCATAATCATGGCATATTGATTTTATTGGATAATCTGAAAAATGTAATCGAAGTCCTGATAACCTGTGCAAGTAATCTGACAAAAATAACATTACAAGTATATAATAAACATACATATGACCACATCGCAGATACATCAATTATAACCATAAAATAACGAAAAGGTCCATTTAGTGAATGAATAGGTCTGCATATATCCCCTTGAATTCTTTGTAAGAATGATGGAGATTCAAAATCAACTTTAGAATTTAATGGTCTGGTTACCAACCTCGGTCGTTTCTCTTTCTCTCTCTCACCATGTTCTCCATTTTTTCTCAAGTTTTGGACCTCTCCCTCCGGCCACATCCGGCCTTCGTTTCGGCCGATCTTAGTACCTATAGAAAGCTCTTCCGACATAGAAACTATTGGTACCAACTTTGAAGATTTTTATGGTCGTTTGAGTCTTCGATTTTGTAAAAAAGTGAGTGATTTTTTAATTCGAAAATTATCCAATTCCGGCGATTCTAGCCATTTTCCAACTCCGGCCACAGTTATAAACTTTGACGAAGGAAACGAGACGAACAAAACCCGGCTATTTTTGGAGGTCGTCGGTAAGTCACCGCCGGCCGCCACGTACGGTGTGGAGGTAAGTTTTCGACCTCCTGAACTCAGAATTTGACTTCGAACATATTTACGGACTTGTTTTAAAGTGTAGGATATTATTTTGAGGTTAATTTTATATATGACAACCGTATAAAAATTAAATAATTATATTCTCTTGTAGATTTACCGATCGGGATAATTAGGCTTGAGATCGAGGCCATCGCGAGTAGTTAGTAGCTTACATGAGATAGGGATTTCAAACTTGAATTTTTAGAATATCTTCCCTATAAAGTTGGATATAAATTGATTGTGAAAGTTTGAGAAAATCTTTGTTTAAATTGTGGAATTGATTTGATAATTAAATTGGGATGAATTGTGTTGGAAATATGAGTTTAATGCAGGTTTTGCATTTTGGAATTTTTATAAAAACAGCCGTTATGTTGCCAAATTTATTAAACTAATTATGAGTTTACATATGGGATGCATGGTGGATTTATTTAATTGTTTGGTGATTTTGAAATGGTAACTGTCATAGGTCATAATATTAGACTATATGTTATTATACGACTTTATGTCGGGGGTACTGTGCAGGGTATTTTCTGGTACGTTCACCTTGTATATGAGGTTGGTACCAGGTCATGATGAGCCAAATATTTTTATCTCAAGTATGAATGATTTATTTAAAATGATATGCCACCGGGTATGACTAGCGGACGAGTTGATATATTACTTTCTGAAAGAAAGTATTACTGTTTACTGTAAATTTTGTCAACGTATTTAACCATGCAGGATTATCCTATAACCTTTCTAAAATGATGTTTTCCACACACACCATCGTGGATGAGACTCTACTGAGCTTTAGCTCACCCCTTTTTATTTTCTTTTCCCCCTCAGGGAGCGCCTAATGCGGATTAGAAGACCGTTAGTGAAGTGGGTGGAGGCTTGTGAGACAAAAGATTAGATTCTGGAATTATTGATTAAATTTATGTTATTTGATATTTGGATTAATTAAAAGGATTGTATTTGTTATGGACCTATACATGTTGAAATGACTCAGTTTATAGATTATGTATGTTGATGTGCAAACCTTTTAGTTTGTGGATATCAGGACTTCATGATTGATGCATGTTTCAGTATGATTATTATCTTGGAATTGAATACATGAATTTCTAACAGGTGATCATATATCTGTGGGATTATTTTGTGATGATTTACTTTTGAAATTATGAAGATTTTTGTTGTAAACAGATCACATATCTGGTGGGGTTATTTTATGATGATTTACTTTGAAAACTTTGAAAGATTTTGTTGTAAACAGATTTTTTGTTTGATATTCCGGAGTATCTAAAGAAATTAATTATGGTTTTTATGAAATTTTATAAAGTCAAGTCAGAAACTATTGATTTATTTACAATTCTGTCATGGCCTATGGCCCGGGTCATGACACATGGAGTACATATATTCTCATGAAACAAAGAATCTTCGGGTTCTTTAATGAATGTCCATGAGAATTTTCAATAACTTTACGTACATTGTACATCTTGGATGACCAAGACGGTCAAGTCAAAGTATAAATATTTATAGAATTTGAGAACTTCTAGTTCATAACTGCATAATATTTACAGTTTTTTATAATTATATAATATATCCACATGAGAAAGCATGCAACATCTCTACGATGAGCTTCTGGCCCGAATTATCAGTTGTTGTCTAAATATGATATCCATTGCACTGTATATCTTTAAAATTAAGTAGATTTCTTTTGAATTTGCTTGAATACATAGCATCGACTATATTAGTTTAGTACAATTGGTAAAAAGATTGTGGTTCTTCCGGAGCCTTCAATCAGATCTACTAGACCTGATACGATATTAACTTTTGTTTTAAATAAAGTCAAATTCAAGAATTACTCGACTCTAAAATGATTTGAAAACTTCATCGGTATAACATATAATTAAATTTTCATTTAATATCTACTATAAAAATTAAATTTTTAAGTACTTTATTTTTTTTTATCGTAACACAATATGAGTTAAAGAGATTTGATATTCCAAACTCAATCCAATGCTTCATGAATGAAATTGGGGTATATGAGGAAGTTGATCGTCAACACATTAAGGATCAGATGAGACAGTTATGGAAGAAGGTGAATGTATATAGAGCAGCAGATTCTACTCTATCTGAAATACTATTGAGTTGATGTTGAATATTGTGAGAATGTTTCACTGTGTATATCTATATGGAGATGGACATCTTGTTCAAGAAGAGACAGAATTTAGCATTGCCTTTACTTTTTGAGCCCATCCCGTTATAAAGAAGAAACACATCAAGTGAATGGGGTTTGGTTTAATTATTGTAACAAAAAAAAAACATTAAAGCATGTAAGACGAAAATTACGCGAGTGGGATTTGGTTTAATTATTGTAACAAAAAAAAAAAAAATTTCCAGTCATGTCAGATGAAAATAGACCTACCATTGTTTCATTTGTTGTTTGTACTTTTTATTTTCAGAGAAAAAAAAAAAAAAAAAGGACGATGTTGTAATAATAGAGCTAGAAGACATTAACCCTAAGCTTATAAGTTTAGTTTTCTGCTAAAATATGATTTTCACCATTTTTTAGCACAAGGTATGGAATTCCATCAAGAAACTGTATTATATATATTTCAAAAAATAAATTTTGGGCATGTTATGATGTTAGATCTATGGATTGAATTCCTGTTATTTTGCATTTAAATTATTTAATCTATACTCAATACAAAGATTGTACTCTGGGATCGAGATCTGTCCTCATGATCGTTGTCGAACTCTACGGACTCCTCTTCTTCAATGGGTGGCTCCTCATTGTATACAAGTGGAATTATAAGGATATATTAAAAGTGTTGTGTGGAATGAATAGGCCCGCATACTTGCTAGCACTAGCAATTGAGAAACCAATTGCTAGACAAAGCTTTGATTCACAGGTTGACAAAATTAAAATAATGTTACAAACAGTAAATGTCATTGTGTTGAAAGCTCACAATAATGAGTGCTCGAACATTGGCCCTATCTGCCTGTTAGCTGCCTGATCCAAGTTTTTAAAAAAACTTACAACAAGTCATTTTATCTTGACATATATTACTACATTTCATCAACGTTGGTGTTTTGGCTACAAGGGGATGGGTTCAAAAAGCAGTGACAATACCAGATCCATAGTTTCCTGGTCTTCAACACCGTGGCCATCTCCATGATGATACATACATGTGACATTCTCACAAGGTTCAACATCAATCCAATACTACTTTCAGATAATAGAGGCTCTGATGTTCTGTGTACATTTACCTTCTTCCATAGCTGCCTCATCATATCTTTAATGTGTTCACGGGCAACTTCCTTGGAGGTGTCCGTTTCATTATGAAACACTGGATTGATTTCGGAACATCACCTCTCTTCAACTTATCCTGAAAAAGAATAAATAATCAGTTAAGGAAAATGAAAATTAACGTGCATCCAATTAATAAAGCTGTAGGAAATTGAATTTATGTACCGATGAGGTTCCACAAATCATCTTGAAGTCGGAAAATCCTTGATGACCAGTATAATACATCTGGATTGCGTTCTATACATTCCAATTCATCTCTATTATCGGGTTTGCAGTAGACAGGTATGTTTGAATAGCTATTATTGGTCCTGTTATTGATATCCATCCATTTTTCATGTGCTCTTCTAATGTTGGTTTATACCACTGTGAAACCATTTAGCCTCCAACAGGTAGGACCACAATAAACCTAGCCACTACAATTTCGCATTTATCATGAGCAGTTGAAGAATAATAATAATAATAATAAAATCTTATTAACAAGTAATAAGAACAATAATAGAATGAGAGAAATAGATATATTACTGAAATTTAAGGTTTTGCACGACGTTCCAAACCCTGTTCTTTGAGGATATTATAAGCCATTTCGTTAACAGAGTTGAAAAGTGCAAGAAAGCATATTTTCATATAGTCTGGAAGCTGTTTCATTGCCTTAAGGGTCCCACCTGATAAATATGGAAAAGACAAGGAATTTTAAAAACAAAATCATATATACAGACACAGACAACACTGTCCTTCAAGAAGTGTTAGCATTTGCAAGTATACATAGGAAACTTTTTTATCTCAGCAACCTGTCAACAGCATCAGTGAAGAGCTCAAGTTCATCCAAGCTACCGTACACATCATAAAAGTCATCAATTACTGTAATTAGAGCGACGACTTTGTGAGCATTCTCCTGCAGTATCCGAATTCAGGCTCAAAAGCTATCCCACAGTCCACAAGTATGATGCCACCCTGTCCTGTTCCTGGCAAAGCTCATTTTCTGATCTCCAAGACCATAATGCTTCCACCACCTTCACAGGCAAAAAGAAAAGATCATATCGACACAAAAAGCACTCTGAGTTTGGCCCTTTGACAATGAGAATGGGATTTAATAAGAGTTAATTGATATAAGGTTACTTTACCTTGTCATGTCTTTAAGTTCTTCTTGATGCATTGCTCGCACAATGTTGAATTAAAGTCCAACTTAGCAAGCTCAAGTAAAATGGGGTTCGTCGTGCCCTTTCTTCTCTCGTATACATCTATAAACCACCTGGGCTCCAATCTTGGCTCCCTCCAGCGAAGAGGAATTTCCAAGGCATGCTTAACTTGCATTGCAAGAATCAAGTTTAAATCCCCGACGTCAAGGTTGTTAAGATGTCTAGTAGTGAATTCCAGGCCTCCTCCATGATGCTTTCCCCTTCTAATCCATAATATGAGGCTTCATACAAGCTCAGCATTGCCTTAATATCATCACAAAGGCACAAGTTGATAACCATGTTGTCCTTAAAACTATTAAAAACTTCTGCACTCAAGCTCAAAACATTTGATTACTAACAGACTAAAAATACAGTGATATTTGAATGCTCAATTGTGTGTAACAAAAGAAATATTTGAGGAACATAATAATAGAGCTAATATCAGTTATCAATTACTTGACTTATTCTTTCCTATTAGTTTGTATTATTCAAATGTATTTACATATATTTTGCTGTCATCCTTAGATATAGGATTCAGTTTGTAACTTTCCCAGTTTATAGGATCTTAAACCATTCTTGGCTTTGTATTTATACGGTTGTTTAAATCAATGAGAATTATTCAGCTTTTGCAATCTATTATGGCATCAGAGCAAGGTTCTGAAACAGACTAGGACACCCAGCTTTCCAAATTCTGAAACAGAGTATCGCTCCGTTGCCAATGCAGCTGCTGAGCTTAATTTCATTTGTTATCTCTTAACTGATCTTGGTATTTCACTTCCGTACTGCCTTGTCATTTATTGTGATAATATAGGGGCCACTCAGCTCTGCTCCAATCCAATTTTTCATTCCCGCATGAAGCATGTTGCTATAGATTTTCATTTTATCAGAGATCAAGTTCAAAATGGAGCTCTTCGTGTAGCTCATGTTTCTTCTGAAGATCAGCTGGCAGATGCACTTACCAAGCCACTTCCTAGACAGTGTTTTCTTCAACTTAAACACCAGATTGGACTTCACTCCCGAGCTCCATCTTGAGGGGGCATAATAGAGCTAATATCAGTTATCAATTACTTGACTTATTCTTTCCTATTAGTTTGTATTATTCAAATGTATTTACATATATTTTGCTGTCATCCTTAGATATAGGATTCTGTTTGTAACTTTCCCAGTTTATAGGATCTTAAACCATTCTTGGCTTTGTATTTATACGGTTGTTTATGTTGAAAATTAAACTTGTACCTCTAGAAGCCTACAAACCATGGACTCAACAACCACCATTCTAGAAGCCATCCACCATTGTTGAAATCAAACTTGCTAGAAGCCATGCAATATTGACTCAACTACCACAATTGACTCCAACAACTCTTATCTCCCCAGCTGTAATTTGCATGTGTTTTTTTATTGTAGTTTGTTTTTTATTTATCTCATTTCCTATTTAAAGGAATGAAGATTGTATTAAATATGTGTGGAGTGGTGTAAGTTGATAAAGAGAGAAATAAATCTTCTCCTACTTTGTGTGTTTCGAATCTCTCTCAGAGGTGCACCACAAGTGATCTCAAACCATACCATCCCACCAACAGTGGTATTAGAGCTCAGGAGAACCAGAAATACGAAGAACAGAGGCCAAAGATGAATTTCCCGAAATCAAAGTAGTCAAAATTTATTTCTGAGCATCCCAGTGTGTTCTACTCGTCCCCACGAGTTCACGGTGAAAACCTCACCCAAATCGGAGTTCCAGAGAGTCGCACGCTGCTGTTGAAGTTGGAGAGTGCACTACACGCTCCGGTCGTCTTCTTCGCCCGTTTTCAAGATCCGACCCAGTATTCGATCCGTGTCCGACCCGTGGGTCGACTCGGTTTCAAGATTCGACCCGGTATCCAACCCCGATCTGGACCCGGTATTCGACCCGTGACCGACACCGGTTGCTGACGTCACTAACGCCGTTATACCGGATAGAATATTCCGTCCGTCAAGGAATATTCCGTTACAGAGGTTGACTTTTTCAAATAAGTTTGACCGCCCGTTTCAAGACGCTTCCGAACTCATTTTTTGACAAAATCAGAGTGGGTTCCAAGGTTTTGGACCATTCCGGACGCAACCGTACACTTCATTTTTGCAAAATTCAGACTCTAAATTAGTGTTCTAAGCACTTCAAGTCTTGATGGCCAACAATAACGCGCATATTGTCATTCCAAAACTCACCAGAGACAACTATGACAAATTGGTGCATACAAATGAGAGCTCTACTAGGCTCTCAAGATGTTATGGAGATTGTAGAAGATGGATATACAGAACTTGCATCTAAAGAAGCTGAAGGAACCCTGACAGAAGCTCAAGCAACAACTCTCAGAGCCGATCGAAAGAAGGATTGTAAAGCAAAGTCCATAATCTATCAAGGACTGGATGAAGCGACGTTCGAGATCATAGCATCCGCTAAGTCATCAAAAGAAGTCTTGGGACACCCTTCTCAAAACCTACAAAGGTGCTGACAAAGTGAAAAGGATCCGTCTTCAAACATTACGGGGGAGTTTGAATCCCTACGAATGAATCAAATGAATCCATTGCTGAATTCTATACACGAGTGATGGTCGTTGCGAATCAGCTAAGAAGAAATGGAGAAACTCTCACAGACATGAGAATTTCGGAGAAAATCTTGCGATCATTAGATCCAAAGTTGATTTCATTGTTGTGGCCCTGGAAGAATACAAAGATCTTGAGACAATGTCCGTTGAAGAACTAGTGGGTTCATTGCAAGCCCATGAGCAGAAAGTCACAAGAAGAAGTGACGACAGAGTATTGGAGCAAGCTCTCCAGTCAAAGCTCTCCCTCAATGAAAAAATATACGAGCAATGGGGGACCTCACAACAAGGAAGCGAACGAGGTAGAGGATCTCGTAGAAGAGCTTCAGAAACCAAAAGTAGAGGTAGAGGAGGAAGAGACACAAATAGAGGAAGACGTGGACAGTGGAATTATGTCCCATGAGGAAGAGAATGAGGAGGAAAAGGCGGATACAACAACCGTCTGATTATTGATAAAAGAAGTGTTCAATGCTATAATTGCCACAAATATGGCCACTATAGCAATAAGTGCAGAGGCAACCCAAATGAGGTAAATGAAAGTTCTAACTTTGTAGAAAAAGAGCAAGTTGGAGGAGAATCGTTGATATTGATGGCACACAACTCAACCTATCAAAACCAAAATGTTTAGTTTCTTGATTCTGGAGCCAGTAACCATATGACTGGCAAAAAAGACTTATTCACTGAATTTGATGAGAAAGTTCATGGAGAAATCTCATTTGGCGACCTCTCTAAAATCTCTATCCAAGGAAGGGGAGACGTCATGATTAAGCAGAAGAATGGAGATCATGCTTTCATCTCCAATGTTTATTATGTTCCAGATATGAAGACAAACATCCTAAGTCTTGGACAACTCTTGAAGAAAGGCTATCACATTAGCCTTCAAAATATGCAACTCACCATTATAGATGCTCGAGGAAAGCTGGTTACTCGAGTCCAGATGACAAAGAACAGGATGTTTCCTCTCGCAATTCATCATGATGGGCCAAGGTGTTTAACAGACATCATCAATGACAAAGATTAGCTATGGCATCTTAGGTATGGACATCTCAATTTTGAAAGTTTGAAGTAGCTGGGAAGTAAGAAGATGGTGAAAGGATTGCCAAATATCCATCACCCTAATGAGATCTGTGAAAGTTATGTTCTCAGCAAACAACACAGAAATAGCTTCGGAAATGAGGCAAATTGGAAAGCAACCATGCCACTTGAGCTTGTTCATACATATGTGTATGGTCTATTGACACCGGTATCAAATGGACAGAATCAATACTTTCTTACATTCATTGACGACTTCAGCAGGAAGACTTGAGTTTATCTCTTAAAAAGGAAGTCTGAAGTATTTGGTTACTTCAAAGAGTTTAAAACTCTTGTAGAGAAGCAAATTGGCTACTACATCAAAACACTGAGATCATATCAAGGTGGAGAATACACTGCAGGTGCTTTCCAGGAATTTCTCAAGCAACAAGGAATTAGACATCAGTTTACACCAGCTTATACTCCTTAATTAAACGGTGTAGCTGAAAGGAAGAATCGAACAATCCTTAACATGGCCAGAAGCATGTTAAAGGATAAAAATATGCCGAAAAAGTTTTTGGCTGAAGCAGTCTTGTGTGCGGTATATCTACTAAACAGATGTCCTACGAAGAGTCTTGATACAAAGACACCGCAATGAAGTATGAGCACTCACAAACCAAGTGTGAGCCACCTTAGAGTTTTGGCTCCATTGCCTACATCAAAGGTCCCAGAAGTAAGAAGAACCAAGCTTGAAGATAAAGGAGAAAAGTGTATCCTGGTTGGATACGGTGACAGAACTATGGGTTACCGGCTATACAACCCCGTCACCAAAAAAGTAATCTTCAGCAGGGATGTCATTTTTGAAGAAAATGAATCTTGGAATTGGGATCAGACCAAAGCTTCCACAAGTACAGAGTTAGTACATGAAGGAGAGACAAGAGAAGTGGCTACAGAGCCACAAATCCCCAGAGATCAGCAGACTCCTCAACATGGTTCCCTTCACCACAAAGGTATTGTAACATCCCGGATTTCGGATAATTAATTTCATATATGTGAAAATAAATTTTGTGATTGGAAGGGGTGTAAATGTAATTAAAAGTATGTTTATTTTTTATGATTTCCAGGTGGACCAGATGGAACGGTTCAAAAATGAAGTATGAAAAATTGAAAACTGAAGCAGAGAGCATCGCGACCTGGTCAACGCGACCACAAGTCGCGATGGCTTGCTCGCGGTGAAAAACGCGATTTCGGGCAGTGAGCATCGCGACCAGTCACCGCGACCACAGATCGCGATGAACTGCTCGCGATGAAAATGGCAAAATCTGGCAGTGAGCAACGCGACCAAAGGATCGCGAGGTGTGCTCGCGATGAAGGCGGTGCAAATGCTCCAGTGAGTACCGCGACCTAGTGGCCCGACCACAGGTCGCGACGACGGTCGCGACAGTCGAAAAATATAAAAAAAAAGAGAAGCTTCTCGCAGAAGCCAGAAAACACACAGAACACAGAAAAGAGAGAGAAGAGGCCGAGAGAAAAGCGAGAAAGGAGAAAAAGAAAAGAAGAAAGAATAAGAGAAAGAAGAAGAAGAAGAAAGAGAAGAAAGAAGAAGAGGAAGAAGAAGAAGAAAAGAGGAAGGAAAGAGAAAAGGGAAAGGAAAGGAAAAGAAAATCGTGGAATCGCGATTTCTCGAACGGAAAAATGGTATCCAGGTTGGTGTACTTTTGTTTTCGGAATCCTTACGAAAGTATTAAGTATTCGTTTTCGTTTTCGTTTTCGTTTTCGTTTTCGTTTTCGATTTCGTTGAACTTGCTCGTTTTCGATTTTAGTATGAAAATTGTTTATTTGATATGAAAAATCGATGATTGATATACCTATTGTTGATTTTGGAATGATTTTATGTTAGATCTCATTTTGATCGTGCTTTCGAATATTTCGATTTCATTGGAAATACTTGATTTAGATTTTCGTATAACTATTGATTATGTTTCTTGAAGAATATTGTGTGAATTGTAAGTTTATTGAGCAACTATTGTTTACTGAGTAACTATTGTGAAATTTTATTGCGAATATAGTTTATCGGAAACGGCCCTAGGATACGTAGACATAGAAATGGATATAGGAGGTTGGTATACCAGCTGGGTTGACTGAGCAGTACTGCGCCGATACTGATTGATATTGATGATTATTATGTACCTCCTCATGGATTCGTCCAGAGGCAGGGAGACATGTACCTCCTCAGGATTCGTCCTGGGGGTTGGGAGCCACGTAACTTCCTAAGGATTCGTTCCTGAGATAGGGAGTTATGTACCTCTCTAGGTTCCGTACCCACGGTCCTAGAGTAGGGAGATACGTACCACTCTTAGGATTCGTCCTAGGGTGGGAGTTTGACCCATATTCCAGTCCTAGTATGTTGAGTATTCTAGCGGGCCAGATTTGAAGTGAATTGAATGATTCTATTAATCGATTTTATATGTTGCTGTGAAAATTAAAGTGATGGAAATTGTTTTATGATTTGATTTTAAAGTTACATTGATTTATAAATGATTAGAATTGAAATATATTGTGATATGTTTTCTATTTAAAAGTTATTTATGATTTTTATGTACACCCACTAAGCTATATGCTTAGCGCGTTAGTTTTGTTTCTAACGCGTAGGTACCGAGGATCCCGAGGAAGTTAAAGACTGAAGAGAGAGAGAGATTTGCTGACAGAGTCCCAGAGTTATCACAGTTGGGTAGCTATATTGTTGTTATATGTATATATTCTGAAAGCATGCATATACAGATAATTTGTAATATGTTTGTAATTAATTATTTATAGATTTCTGTTTCTCATTTTAGAATATTTGTAAATATTGACTTTTGATTTATTTATTTATAAACTGTATTGGAAAGTCGCACTAAACGGCAAAGTGCGCAATTGTTTGACAATGATATTGAAGTGTTGATATTGAATTTGTATTTGAATTGTTTTGTGAAAAAAACAGGTTTTGGAAAATCCGAAAAACAAACGGAACTCTGCCGAAATTTTGTAAAAAGTTTATGTATTGGGCTCACTCGAAAATGGTTTTACAATGTATAAATTATATGGTTTTCCAATGGTTTGAAAATTGATTCGATGGGCTCACGAGAAAAGTCTTTTTGGAATTTCAAATTGATTTGATTTTTAAATGGTTTGAGATTATAAAATGAATTTGGAAAGTTTTGAAAGTCGGAGTAGCGCTCCCTGGGTCGGTCCAGCCGGATCGGGTCAGAGGGTGTTACAGGTATGATGCTCCATTACCAATTGAACGTGAATTCTCTGATATGAGGCCTAGAGGGACACGTAGCCTAGAAGATCTGTATGAAGAAACAGAACAGGTGGAAGAAGATATTACTCTGTATTGTCTGCTGATGACAAGTGATCCAGTGAGCTTTGAAGAGGCTAACCAAGAAAGAAATGGATAAGTGCAATGGATGAAGAGATTCAATCCATTGAAAAGAACAAGACATGGGAGTTGACTAATCTCCCAAAAGGTCGAAAAACCATCGGAGTGAAATGGGTCTTCAAGACAAAAAGAAATGCCAAAGGAGAAGTCCAGAGATACAAAGCAAGACTTGTAGCAAAAGGCTATAAGCAAAAGGAAGGAGTTGATTACGGAGAAGTCTTTGCCCCAGTTGCCAGACAAGAGACCATCAGATTGATAATATCTTTGGCAGCCCAGAGAAGTTGGAAAATTTACCAACTTGATGTAAAGTCAGCATTTCTAAATGGCTTTCTTGAAGAAGAAATCTATGTGGAACAACCACCTGGATATGTGAAGAAAGGCAGAGAAGATAAAGTATACAGACTGAAGAAATCTCTATATGGTCTGAAGCAAGCACCTCGTGCATGGAACATGAGGATTGATGATTACTTCCAGAAAAACGGATTTGATAAATGTCCGTATGAGCATGCACTGTATTTGAAGAAAGAAACTGATGGAAGTATTTTATATGCATGCCTATATGTTGATGATTTGATCTTTACCGGCAATAATCCAGCCATGTTCGAAGATTTCAAGCGGAGAATGGTGAAAGAATTTGAGATGACTGATATTGGTTTAATGGCTCATTTTCTCGGAATTGAAGTTGTGCAGAGCGAAAAAGGTATTTTCATCTCCCAGAGTATCTATGCTAAAGAAATTCTGAAAAGATTTAGTATGGAAAAATGCAATCCTGTTACAACTCCAGTAGAAACAGGATTAGAATTAAGAAAGAATGAAAAAGGAGATGTTGATTCGACCTATTTCAAGAGCTTGGTTGGAAGCCTGAGATACTTGACGTGTACCAGGCCAGATATACTCTATGGAGTTGGACTAGTCAGCAGATACATGGAGACTCCTGATCAATCTCACCTAAATGCAGCAAAGAGAATACTCCGTTATATAAAAGGTACCATTAATGATGGTATGTTGTATACAAAATGTGAAGATTGCAGGTTCACTGGCTATTCAGATAGTGATTGGGGAAGAGATCTGGATGAACGTAAAAGCACGACAGGTTTTACGTTTTTTATGGGAGATACAGCATTCACATGGTCATCCAAAAAGCAAGCTATTGTGACACTGTCATCATGTGAAGCTGAGTATGTTGCTGCATGCTCAGCTGTCTGTCATGGTATATGGATAAGGAATGTGTTGGAGTACTTAGGATTTCCACAAGTTAATCCTACAGAGGTTTACATCGACAACCGGTCAGCGATTGCACTAGCAAAGAATCCAGTATTTCATGAGAGAAGCAAACACATTGATACGCGGTATCATTTCATCAGAGAGCATGTGAAGAACAAAGAGGTAGAACTAGTCTCTTGTAGGACATATGATCAGGTTGCTGATATTTTCACTAAGCCACTCAAACATGATGTGTTTTCAAGACTGAAGTCCATGCTCGGTATGACGAAACAATGAGAGTCAAGTTTAAGGGGGGATGTTGAAAATTAAACTTACCTCTAGAAGCCTACAAACATGGACTCAACAACCACCATTCTAGAAGCCATCCACCATTGTTGAAATCAAACTTGCTAGAAGCCATGCAATATTGACTCAACTACCACAATTGACTTCAACAACTCTTATCTCCCCAGCTGTAATTTGCATGTGTTTTTGATTGTTATTTTGTTTTTTGTTTATCTCATTTCCTATATAAAGGAATGGAGATTGTATTAAATATGTGTGGAGTGGTGTAAGTTGATAAAGAGAGAAATAAAATCTTCTCCTTCTTGTGTGTTTCGAAATCTCTCTCAGAGGTGCACCACAAGTGATCTCAAACCATACCATCCCACCAACAGTTTAAATCAATGAGAATTATTCAGCTTTTGCAATCTATTACATAATAACCATGTTGCCTGAGGAGTCTAAACTCTAGAGAGGTAGCATATAGGTTTCCTTCCTTCCATAGATCATCACCGTCACTGTTATTGTAGACATTGTGCAATGTTTTGTTTATTTCAGTGTCAAAGTGGTAAGCCAATCCAAGTCTCTGAAGGGTGTCAATCAGCTCGAGCTGATCCAATGGCTTGCTCACAATATTGTGATCATAGTCCTCACTTTCTCCTTCAGTTTTTCTGCATGTCTTGTGTACGTTTCTTCCTGCCGAGAATTCAGTTTTTCAGTAATGACCAAAATGTATATATAAACTGCAATTTTTGATGAAAAATAGAAGAAGAAGAGAAAAAGGCGATTATGGATACTGTGTAGTCACTACGTAATGACTGAAGATAGTCATTGTCCCAAATGGAAGGTCGGTAGTTTCCTGATCTTCTAACAACCGTTTCACTTTCGAGTTTTAGCATAGAAATGCATTGGAGTGGCTTGTGCACACTGATTCTGCTATTAACTCTCCGCGGCACAAGTCTAGAGTAGTAGTATTGGAAACCAGTTAAAGATGAAACAAGGGTTTCTGCAATAAATCTAGAAGCCATTAACGTATAAGATTGTATGTACTCTTGCGAATTTTATGCAAATATATATATAGGAGATTTTATCGTGGAAATAAATCTCATTGAACATTTAAATGTCACTACCATGCGTATAGTGTGTCCTTTGATGTATACACTAACCTGATAATGTGAAGCAGTACTGTAAATCAGATTTTTAATGGTAAATTAAGGACTGGTAATCATATACAATATTTAACTGAAATTTTGTTGATTGCAATGCATATACAATGTTTCTTCATTCTATAAATTTTGTCTTGACAATCTGCAGCACTGTTTCGATATACGAAAACTCTCTCTATACAAAAATATGCGAAATATTTGCCAACCAATCACCAATTTCCTTTGATGTCTTATAAGATGTCAACGATATCTTGTAGGGACTCCAAAACAAACACCCAAACTAGCTTGTTCAAGCAACTCAATAGACAGAAATCCACACTTTTTGTCTACCAATCAACATGTTCGAATTTTTTTTTATACTTTATTTTTCTATAAGAAATGCTATATTTTCAAAACCCAATAAGATCAAATGGTTGAGAAAACTTTAGTATTTCTATGTTTGTACATGGAATTGATCCATCCTTGTAAGTTGCAAAGGTTTATAGGAATTCAATCAAAGATTTTGAAAGTCGCATATGAGTAATTAATTTTAAAGTGGAAGGCTCCTCGATTCAATTTCGACCTCATCACAAGATATCAAAATCATGAATTGTTTCTTATAATATCGTTGTCTTTTTGGGTATTGATTTGTTATTTCTTGTTTATAATTAGAGGAAATAATAAAATTAATTTTGGATCCGATGATCAAATTTCACCTGTTCTTCTTGCTTCATATTACAAAAGAAATGAATGGAGAAAATGAATATTTTCCATTGACCAAAACAAGCCAAAAAAAGAGTTATATAGCTGGAGCTATTAAACAGCTCAGCAGAAATAAACAAAAAAC
The DNA here is from genome assembly GCA_003430845.1 of Xanthoceras sorbifolium. Taxonomy (NCBI): domain Eukaryota; kingdom Viridiplantae; phylum Streptophyta; class Magnoliopsida; order Sapindales; family Sapindaceae; genus Xanthoceras; species Xanthoceras sorbifolium. The sequence goes on from CM010618.1 coordinate 8,568,235, forward strand.
TTAACAAACCACCTAACAAACTAGTTTGTACACAACAAAAATACAAATCAAAACACGTACTAATCAAATAATTGAAATACACAGTAACTAATAAAGTCTAATAGCCCCTTTCAAGATGGAGAGTAAATATTATGAACTCCCATCTTGCTGAGGAGAAAAAGAAATTGAGAAGGGTGAAGCGCCTTAGTGAAGAGGTCTCTGCAAGCTGATTTTGAGTGGAAACATGCAGAGTTTTCAGAATACCAGACTGAATCTTTTCACGAACAAGGTGACAGTCGATCTCAATATGTTTAGTTCGCTCATGATAAACTGGATTAGCTGTGATGTGGAGGGTAGCCTGATTATCACAAAACAAGAGAGCTGAACCCTGATGAGGCACCTGCAAATCAGATAGTAAAGAAAGTAACCAAACTAACTCACAAGTGGTATTGGCCATAGCACGATATTCGGCTTCAGCTGATGATCGAGAAACGGTATGCTGTTTTTTCGACTTCCAAGAGACTAGAGAAGAGCAAAGGAAGATACAAAAACCAGTGGTTGAGCGACGAGTGTCAGGGCAAGTAGCCCAATCGAAGTCCGCAAAAGCCTTAAACTGCACCTTTGAATTAGTAGAGAAAAACAAGCCTTGACCAGGAGCTTGTTTAATATACTGCAGAATTCGATGAGCAGCTTTGAGATGTGGAATCCGTGGAGCAGCCAAGAACTGGTTAAGTCGATTCACTGCATAACAGAGATCCGGACGAGTGAGAGTCAAATATATCAACTGACCAATTAATCGCCGATAACTAGTTGGATCAGAAATCAAGTCACCATCATCTTGAGAAAGTTTAAGATTGGTTTCCATAGGAGTGGAAGCAGGCTTACAAGCCAAATAACCAGAATCCGAGAGTAATTCCAAAGCATATTTATGTTGATAAACTGAAATTCCAGCTGCTGAACGAGCAACTTCTAAACCCAAGAAATACTTAAGGACCCCTAAATCCTTCATCTTGAAACGAGTATTAAGGGCAGATTTTAAATTGTCAACGGCAACTTGTTCATTACTTGCAAGAATAATGTCGTCAACGTAAACTAAAAGAGCCAAAAAAGAATTACCATGATGTCGGATGAAGAGAGAATGGTCACTAGCAGACTGAGTAAACCCTTCGTCAATTAGAACACCTGAAAACTTGGAAAACCATTGACGAGACGCTTGTTTCAGCCCATAAATGGACTTATGCAATCTGCAGACAGCATTAGCAGGTAAAATCTCACCCTTTTTGCAAATATAACCAGGAGGTAATGCCATATAAACCTCTTCCATAAGATCACCATGTAAAAAAGCATTAGTGACATCAAATTGAGTCAAAGACCAACCAAACACAGCAGCCAAACAGAGTAAAATTTTAACAAACAAACAATATATATATATATATATATATATATATATATATATATATATATATATTCAAAATCAATTTATTACAAACAATATATATATATATATACCAAGTCATCCCAAAATCAATTTTACTTAACCAATTATAAATAATATATCATAAATAAACTAAAAATAATATAATATAATAATTCCAAAAAGTTTTGGAAAATCTGAAAACTACAAACATTAGTGTACACCAAACCTGGACAATTTCCTAACACTTTTCTTTTTCCTCTTCCTTCCTTTCCTTCTTCTTCTTTTCCCTTCTCTTTTCTCCTTTCTTCTCTTCTTCTTCTTCTTCTTCTTCTTCTTCTTTTCTTCTTCTTCTTTCTCTCTCGGCCTTTCTCCCTTTTTTTTTTCTTTCTTTTCTCTTCCTCACGTTTTTAGATTACTTTTTTTCTATTTTTTTTTTCTTCCTCTTATCTCATGCCAACTCACCCTATCTTTTTATTATTTTATTATTTTTTTCCACTAATAATATTTTATATATATATATATATTATAAATATCTTCTTAATTACAAATTGCACCCTTGAACTTCTTAAAATCCTATCATGACACAAATTTACTCTTAATCACAATCCATCTCAATAATTATTCCAAAACTATTCCACACTTATCCAATTATTAAAACTCATAAATAACTTTTCATAATAAAAAAATATCACAATATATATATTTCAATTTCTAATCATTTACAGAAATAAAACGGATGAAATTTATTCAAAGAAACAACTCATTTGAATTTATATATAATCCACATAAAACCATAGCATAAACTAAATTATAATCATAAACGTATAAAATCAATTCCGAAATTTACTTATAAACATATTCTTCAAATCACTTTAATTCTGGCCCTCTAGAATACTCAACATAAACCAGGACTGAAATATGGGTCGTTCGACCACAGTGATTGTCTGTCGAACATAACTCCCACCCTAGGACGAATCCTAAGAGTGGTACGTATCTCCCTACTCTAGGTCCGAGTGGTCGGAACCTAGAGAGGTACATATCTCCCTATCCCAGGAACGAATCCTTAGGAAGGTACGTGTCTCCCTACCCCAGGACGAATCCGTGAGGAGGTACGTGTCTCCCTACCCCTGGACGAATCCATGAGAAGGTACATAATAAATCATCAATAGCAATGTCAATGTCGGTGCAGTACTGCTCACTGAACCCAGCTGGTATACCAACCTCTTATATCCATTTCTATGTTCAAGTATCCTAGGGCCATTTCACAATATCATTTCTTTATGGTCAAAGTAAATTTTATTAAATTCAAATCACTAAACACATTTACAAAATTCAATATATAAATATATATATATATATATATATTCAAAATCACTATATATCATAAACAATATATATCTATATATCTATATGTAGTTATATATATCTATATATATATATATATATATATAGTTATATATATCTATTTATATATATATATATATATATATATATTCAAAATCAATTTATTACAAACAATATATATATATACCAAATCATCCCAAAATTAATTTTACTTAACCAATTATAAATAATATATCATAAATAAACTAAAAACAATATAATATAATAATTCTAAAAAGTTCTGGAAAATCTGAAAACTACAAACATTAGTATACACCAAACCTGGACAATTTGCTAACACTTTTCTTTTTCCTCTTCCTTCCTTTCCTTCTTCTTCTTTTCCCTTCTCTTTTCTCCTTTCTTCTCTTCTTCTTCTTCTTCTTCTTTTCTTCTTCTTCTTTCTCTCTCGGCCTTTCTCCCTTTTTTTTTTCTTTCTTTTCTCTTCCTCACGTTTTTAGATTACTTTTTTTCTTTTTTTTTTCTTCCTCTTATCTCATGTCAACTCTCCCTATCTTTTTATTATTTTATTATTTTTTTCCACTAATAATATTTTATATATATATATATATATATATATATATTATAAATATCTTCTTAATTGTAAATTGCACCCTTGAACTTCTTAAAATCCTATCATGACACAAATTTACTCTTAATCACAATCCATCTCAATAATTATTCCAAAACTATTCCACACTTATCCAATTACCAAATAAACTTCACCAATAGTCAATTAGACCCATTATTCTCCAAATGCACTATAAAAAGAATATACTTTTCATAATTCGAAAAAGTAGGGGCGTTACACCACTGTTAACAAACCAGGAGGGTTCATTTGCACTTCCTTGAGCTACAGCATATGCAGAGGCTTGAGTGTAATTTTCTTGTGATTGAAAGTTTTCTTGATGAAAACTTGGAGTAATAGAATTTTGTTGAACAGAATTCTGTGAAGATTGACCAAAATAGGCCTGAGTTGGTGCAGTTGCACTATGTGAACTGTTGTTGTTGTTGTATTGAGGAGGTTGAGGCCTCACAAATTGCTGATCAAAGCGATGAAAACACTGAAAAGCTTGATGTCCAGGCTTTGTACACAACTGGCAATACAGCTTTCTTCCACCAAATCTGCCTCCTCTTCCTCTGCCTCGTTGACCACCTCTATTGTAGTTAGATCCACCTCTTTGATCTCTTCTATCCCCTGCATTATTAGCTGCAAAGTTAGCAGAAATTCCTCCAAAATTATTTGGAGAATTAAGTTGTTCAATTCTTTGCTCATGCATGAGCAGTTGAAACTGAGCCTCCTCCAAGCTCATAGTCATTCTTTGAGACGAAATGAGAACAACCACTGCATCATATTCATGGCCAACTCCATGCATAAGGCTCAACAACAAATCTCTTTCTGAAACCTCCTCTCCAACAGCAGATAATGCATCACCAATATTTTAATTTTTAGGACAAAATCACTAATAGAATGTGATCATTTTCTTATAATCTGAAGCTGCTGCCTTAGATTCAGGATCTTTGCCATAGATTTCTAAGAATATAGATTCTCCAGCTTAGTCCAACAACTTTCTGACTTAGAGTTGAAATTAGCCAAAACAGTAAGATTTGATCTGATTTCTTCCATCTTTGGTATTCTTTATTCGGTTGTTGCTCTATTCTTCCACCTCCAGTCTCATTAGGAATATGTACATTGATGAACTGTGGTGGTGGATGCTTAGAACTATCAATGTATTCTTCAAGGTCCAAAGCATTGATGGCTGGTAGGATTTGTGTTTTCCAGTAAATGTAGTTGTCTTCATCAAGTTTGATTGGTAGATTAAAATGTAGAGCTTTAACTAGAGAGCTAAAATCCATAGTAGATGATTGTTGAGATTATTGTGATTGTGTTTGCTGACAGGTATCTGAGGAAGAAGAAGCCATTGACGCAAGTCAAGCAGCGCTGATACCAAGTTAAACTGTGTCGTTTTGCTAACCAATACACACTAACTCTAGTTACATATAAACTCTGGTTACAAGCACTTATTCTCTTTCTTTGTTAACTAACCTTATCAAGTCAAACATCTTGATTCTTCTTCATTTCTCTTAACAGTGATCAAAGAGAGCTTCCAAGATCTTCAGACACTCGAGATGTTGTTGATGCAGAGATGAAGAAAGCAAGATGAAGATCAACGCAAGACAGAAATAGCTAGAGAAATATTTTCTCAGCTTCCAAACATGTAAGAGAAAAATATTTCTCTCTCTGTATTTTATTTCTTTTTTCTCTTTCGATTACAGAAACCCTACTTCTTCCTTTCTATTTATAATTTTACAAATTGAAACTCTCTAATTGTACATGCAAAATTAATTATCAGAGCTATAACTGAATGCAGTTAGAATTCTGTTATAGCTGTTACACCTGTGCTAACCTAACAAAGCTGTTAATTAACTTCCCAAACTAACATTTGATCTTCGTAGGACTTGGTTGAGATCACAAGTGGCCTTGTGATCTGATTGATTGCTCTGTAGTTTTTTCTTTGACTGTAACCTAGGCACTGTCACATGAGCACAATCTGTTGAGCTTCTAATTAGTTGGTTACAGTTGGTTAGCTGAGAGATCTGAGTGATGTAGGCTGATTTAGCATGTTGTAGCTGCTGCACCTTAGGTTGATCTGATTTCGGTTCACTTATCTTCACACAGGCTTCTACCTCTGAGAACCAGACCTCCCTACGTCAAGAAGTTTTGGCCCACAAGAGGAAAGCGGTTGCTATCTATTGATTAATATAAGAGCCTCCTACAATGGGCCATGGACAGTGCTCTTTATAGATGAGTAGTTACCATGGACAATGAGTCTGCTATCTACTGATTAATATAAGCGCCGGTGATTGTATAGTAATTAACCTGGTTTAGTGTAGTTTTGATTAGGATAAACTTGCTAGGTTTTTGAATTATACTGATTAATTTAAGAGAACTAGGCATGTAGAAGTAGAACCAGCAATTATGGTCTCAACAGCCATCAAATGGATAGTCACGCAAGTGGTAGGTTAAGGGATTAAAAAGAAAAAAATTACAAAAACAAATAATGGTACGTCTATTTTCATTGAACATATATGCTTGAAACGTTTTCTTTATTATTATTATTTTTTGGTTACAAAATTAAACAAAACGCCACTGACAAGATGTGTTTCTTCTTTATAAGGGGATGGGCTCAAAAAGCAATGGCGATGCTAAATTCTTTGTCTCTTCTTGAACAGCATGTCCATCTCCATGTAGATATACACAATGAAACATTCTCACAAGATTCAACATCAACTGAATAGTAGTTTCAGATAGAGTAGAATCTGTTGCTCTATACACATTCACCTTCTTCCATAACTGCCTTATCTGATCCTTAATGTATTGACGGGTGAATTCTTCAGATGCACCAGTTTCATTCATGAAACATTGGACTGATTTTGGAATATCACCTCTCTTTAACTCATACTGTATTACATTAAAAAAAAAAAACCACGAAGAATTTAGAAATTTAATTTTTATAATAGAAAAAAAAATAACAGTTTAATTATATATTATACCGATGAAGTTGCTAAATCATTTTGGAGTCTACCAATCTTGGACGAACACTGTAATATATCAGGAGTGCTTTCTAGATATTCCAATTCCTTCTCTATTATTGGATTTGCTGCAGACAAGTATGCATTAACATTCATCATAGGGGCTGATATAGATTTCAATGCATTTATCGTGTACTCTTCCATTGTTGGTTTATATCCACTGTGAAACCATTGAGCCTCCACCAGGTAGGCTTGTAGTAAACCTACCCACTGAAAAAATTGTAATTATGAAAAGCGTGTGAGCATTAACTTATATAAGTTAAACAAGTAATTAAAAGTAGGAGAATAGATTACAAATATCTTACTGAGTTTTTTAGATTCAATACGACATCAAACCCTTGTTCTTTGAGAATGTCATAAGCCATTTCATTAACAAAGTTGAAAAGTGTAAGAAAACATATTTTCATATAGTTTGGAAGTTCTTTCATTGCCTTAATGTCCCACCTGATTAAAAACAAAAGAAAAGAAAAGAAGTTAAAACATATCTCTTAGTTATAAGTTGTGCCTTTGAAGTGTTAGCATGAAACATTTTCCAACAAACCTGTCAACAACATCAGTGAAGAGTTCGAGTTCCTCCAAGGTACCATACACATCATAAATATCATCAATCACTGTAATTAGAGAATTGATCTTTGTATTTCGTATCCTCCAGGATCCATACCGAGGCTCGAAAGCTGTTTCCATAGTCCACAAGAATGTCACTACCAACCTGTTCCTGGCGAAGCTCAGTTTCTCTCCAAGATCATACTGCTGCCACCACCTATTTACAAACAATATAGAACAAATCAACATGACACTAACGCCCTTTTTGAAGTCAAAGAAATTTATCATGGAACGAGGAGTTAATTTACCTTGAAACTTCTTTAAGTTCCTGTTGGTAAAACCCTTGCACAATGTTGAAGTCCAACTTAGCAAATTCGAGTAAAATGTGGTTCATGTCTTCTCTTCTCTCATATGCATCAATGAACCACCTGGTCTCTAATCTAGGTGCCCTCCAATGCAGAGGAAGCTCCAAGGCATGCTTAACTTCCATGGCAAGGTTCGATTCCGTTTCTATTTCTAGGTTTTTAAGATGTTCAGTTGTGAACTGCCAGGCCTCTTCCATGATGCTCTCCCCTTCAAAGCCATAGTATGAGGCTTCATACAAGCTCAGCATTCCCTTTACATCGTCACAAAGACACGCGTTGATACTGTTCCTTTTATCCTTAAAACTTGTAAAAACCTCTACAATCAAGTAATGAACAACTTATAATTTATTATAGACTAAAATTAGATAATTAAAAAGATATATATTCATCTACGTACCTTGAGAAACATCATAACCGTATTGTCTGAGAAGTCTGAATTCTAAAGAGGTGGCATACAAATTTTGTTTCTTCCATCTATCGTCGCTGTTGTTATAGACTTTTTGCAACGTGTCCTTTATCTCAGTTTCAAAGTGATAGGCCAATCCAAGCCTTTGCAAGGTATCAATCAACTCGAGTTAATTCAACGGCTCGCTTACATTGCCAACCATGGCCTTCACCTTTTCTTGCAACAATTCTGCTCGTCTTGTGTATACATCTCCCTGCAAAATTGATGTTACCAAACTGAAAAAACTGAAATATTGCTGAATAATGGAAGAAAATCCAGAGAAAGAAACAGACGATCATGGTTACCGTATAGACACTATTTAATGACTGCAAATAATCATGGTCCCAAATGGAGGGTTGGTAGTTGGCTGATCTTCTAATAATTGTTTCACTTTCAAGTTTGGGGGTAGAAACGCATTGGATTGGCTTGTGTACTCTGATTCTGCTGTTTGTCATTGCTTGTTGAACTAGTCTAATGCGTTGGAAGCCAGTGAAAGAAGAAACAGGGATTGCTGTAACGCAGGTAGAAGAAGCCATTAATCCGAAAATCTCTAGTTCTCTGCTAAAATGATCAGATCACTCTGCTATTTTATTGAGAAATGCGAAGCTAAGCATGCAAATTTATAGTGTACAAAGCAAATATCTCATTGCATGACTTGGCCCTACCATTAACCGAAAGAAGATTATGTGTGACCCATCTTAGATATATGACAATTGATTTTTTTATTTTTAAATTATTATAAAATAGACTAATCTTTGTAAATTATAAAATTATTTAATAATATATAAATATCATTATTAGGATATAAAAATTTATATACCTACATTCAATTTAGATTATCATCATCATCATTTTTATTGACTTCTGTATTGTAATTAAAATGATTAATTAGCTGTGTTTTCTAAGTCCTGATAGTTAAAAACATGAAATTTTGAAGACATGTTGGTAGTTGTTATTTTGGGTCATTAGTTTTTAATTAGCTTTGGTTATACACTTTAAATGTAATTAATTAAGCCTTTAGAGATTAATATGTATTGTTGGGAATTCGGTCCGATTCCCGGCGCAGCGGAAGTTGCAAACTGTATGCAGACACGCAAATCTGCACAGGGCACACATATGGAAGCAAGCAGAATAGTAAAGGAGACAGCAATTTTTTACGTGGTTCGGCAATCAACTGATTCCTACATCCACGGAGCGCACTAGCACTCAATCCACTATGAAAGAGCTATTACAATAACACTTATACGAAAAACTCTCACACAGTTTTTCCTCTCACGTGTGTTTATACTCTCGCTCTCTCTCAGTGTTTCCACTTACGGAACCGCATACCTGGGCTCCTCATTGGGGTCACCCCCCGGATCTCCCGGAACCGCACCTGGGCTCTCGCTCTCTCTCATTGTTTCCACTTACGGAACCGCATACCTGGGCTCCTCATCGGGGTCACCCCCCGGATCTCCCGGAACCGCACCTGGGCTCCTCATCGGGGTCATCGCCCCGGATCTCCCGGAACCGCACACCTGGGCTCCTCATCGAGGTCATTGCCCCGGATCTCTCGGAACCGCACCTGGGCTCCTCATCAGGATTATCGCCCCGGATCTCCCGGATCCGCACCTAGGCTCCTCATCGGGGTCATCGCCCCGGATCTCTCGGATCCGCCTGGGCCTCCTTCCCGGATCGCCTGGGCCTCCTGCCCGGATCCGCCTGGGCCTCCTGCCCAAATACTGAGCCGCTCTTGTGGAGCTCTCTAAATTCTCTCACTTGAAGGAGATTATTAATTATCACAAATAAGGGGCTATTTATAGGAGATGTCTGGTTACTATTCATGACACTGTTCACACGTATACGGTATTGTTCACTATACACTATTCATATTTACAGTACTGTTCACCTGGACAAAGCTTGGGCCTGCTCCTATGCCTCTCATATGGGCCTCTCTTGGGCTTGCTGTCTGGGCCTCACTTAGGCCTCTTGCTTGGGCTCCCTTCTTGGGCCTTTCTACTTGGGCTTGTCTGTGCCTGCTTCTAGGACCTACTTTGAATCAACTTAGGATTTAAGCTTCACAATCCCAACATGTATAATTATTAGGACTTTGGCTAGTATTCCTAACGTGAACAATATGTATTCAATTTATACGAAAGTATATCAAACGGTATTCGATTAAGGTGAATTAAAAATTGATAGAACGAGGAGATCGAGATAAAGTCAAGGGCGAAAATGGTGTCGAAAATGAAGGTTAGATGCGCTGCCGGAATTCAATGGGCCGGAATTAAATTACTAGTCAGTGACCGTAGAGTAAATATTATATCTATTATATGAGATAACAAAACAATTCTTATAAACCGCAATTCAGCGGTAGAGTAAATTTTTTTAATTGAAATCAATATAATAATTAAATATAATGTAACTAAGGATGAACATATTCATCTCTTGTTATTTTTCCTTTCTTATTTTATTTAGCTTCCACAAACAAAATCTATCCTAAGACAGTAAGACTTGTTTTTTGGAGTAAGTATTGCAAAAAAACAAATACTAATAATTGTATAAAAAAACAAAACAGAACAAAAGAGAATATTTTAGGCTTTATGAAATGTAAGACAAGAGGAATGAGAGTTTTCTTTTATCATTTTAAGTAATTTTAGTTAATAATAAAAAATTTCTTAATAATGAACTTCCGTGTTTTAAAAGAATAAATATAATTTTTTTTTATTCAATTTTTTAATTCTTAGCACTTACCTTAAAAATATAGCTTAATATTTTTCTTTCAACTGTTAGTACTTATAAAACATAATTAATTAATCATTTTTAAAAACAAAAGTCAATAAAATAATGATAATAATACCCACATCTAATAGTAAAATAGTTAAGCATGTAATAGTAGACATAGCCTAGTAGTAACATCTCTTAACGAAGTTAAGATTTTAAATTTAAATTCTCTTTTCTCAAGTCAAAAAGAAAAAAATAAGTAGTTGAGCACTTTCTCTTCACTTATGTGATAGAGATTCAAATATCATATCTATCTATTAAATCATAAAGTGTGGGGAGATATATCCCTTATAATTAAGTTATTATTAGAAATTAAATTTGTAACATTTAATGTATCGGCGCACCCAAATGGTGTTAGATTTTTTAAAAAAGAAAAAACTCTAAAGGATAATAATCTGAATGGAAAGCAACGATATAAATTTTTACAATAAAATAATATTGTTTATATATTTATATTATTATATAGTTTTATAATTGGGGATTATCATTTTGGTCACTATATTTTGTACAATTATCAGTTTTTTAAACGAGTTATGGTTAATAGTATACTTGGTCCCTAACTTTTAGAAAATGTATCAATTTGGTCCCTCTGACTAAATTTCTGTCAGTCAACCTTGACAAAATTGGCAAAAAGACAGTTTTGCCTTTAATACTATATAAATGAGTTAAATGACAATTTTATCCTTAAAATTTTAAAATGATTATTAATAAACAGTAGGGTAATATGGTCATTTCATTTAAATATTTAAAAATAATATTTAAAATATTTAAAAAATATTTTTTTAATGGATCTTCACTGTCCATCAATCTTGATGAACGGTAAAGATTACATTAAAAAATTTTAAAAAAATTAAAGTGAAAATATAATTTTTTTTAAAATTTTTTGTTTTTTAAAAAATTGAAATTGAAAATTGGTGGAGATCCAGATTGGATCTCCACCGTTCATCCAAATGATTGGATCTCCACCAACCCAAAAAAAAAAAAATTCAAACTCAAGAAGATGAACGAACCCAGAACATTGGGTTCGTTCATCCTCAACGAACCTAGTTTCTGGGTTCGTCGAACCTCAACGAACCCAGAAACGGGGTTCGTTGAAGATCTTCAACAAACCTTTTCTGGGTTCGTTGAAGATCTTCAACGAACCCAAATCTGGGTTCGTTGATCCCTCAATGAACCCAAACTGGGTTCGTTGAAAATCTTTAACGAACCCAGATTTGGGTTCGTTGAGGATGAACGAACCCTGTTTTTGGGTTGGTGGAGATCCAGATTGGATCTCCATCGTCCATCTAGACCATTTTTATTTTCAATTTTTTAAAAAAATATTTAATTTTTAATTTTATTTTTTTAAAAAAATTTCAATATAATCTTTACCGTCCATCAAGATTGATGGACGGTGAAGATCTATAGAAGATTATTTTAAAATTTTTAATTTAATTTATTTTTAATTTTTAACTAGGGATAGATATGTTATTTTACTAAAAAATTTACTGTTAAGTTATTGATAGGTTTAAAGATGAAAATACTCCTGGAACCGTTAAGTTTGACTAACGGTTGACTAACAAAGGAACCAAATTGATATATTTTCTAAAAGTTAAGGACCAAGTGTATTATTAACCATAATTCGTTTAAAAAATGGATAATTGTTCAAAATATTGTGACCAAAATAATAATCCCCCTTTTATAATTTTAAAGGTATACTCGGTAATAATTTTAAGAAATAGTCAAATGGTGGGCCAAGTTGAAATAATTTTAAAAGTAGGGCCAAGTTGTGCAACTAGATCTTTGCTTTGTACACTTTATATCTCTTTTCTCAAAAAAAAAAAGAAACATGTTTATGGTATGCTTTTAACTTTTCAATACAATAATTGTTATTATAAATAATAATAATTTATTTATAACAACAATCATTGTATTGAATAGAGAAAATAAGATGAAAATTAAATAATAAAACTAAATAAGACCCAAGTACGAACTATAGAAAATGAAATAAAAGAAGAATAGACGATAATATTATATGAGGAAGAGAGAGTTTTATTACTAAGTCTCTGATCACCCTTTTAGAATGCAAACCACTAGTATACATAGGCACCCTACCGCCTAACCTTTCCACAAGAAAACATACACATGTAAAGTAATGTTTTTCAAAATAGTGACACGTGTGTGGTGATAATTCATCCATATTTACAACACTCTCCCTTAAATTTTTACCATTTTATTGTATTTGTTAGGAAAAAACTCAGTCGGATAAAACCTTAGCAAATTATATATAATGATCTTCTGGATGATCTTTAAAATATATACAATGATCTTTTAGATCATTTTTTAAAATATATATTATGATCTTCAGGATCATAAATGTTATTTCTTGTGCTAAAACTGCCTTATTAAAAACCTTAGTCGGTAAAACCTAATGGGACAAAATTCGGTTGAAGGGAAAAAGAGTACAGTGCACATATGTCTAGTATTAATGTTTTCTTGAAAAAACTTGCTCCCCTTGATTGGACACTCCCCCTTGAGACGTTTAACCTGTGATTCTGCTAATCTGTTCAGCATAATCAAGGAGTATTGATTTTATTGGATAATCTGAAAAATGTAATCGAAGTCTGATAATCTGTGCAAGTAATCTGACAAAAATAACATTACAAGTATATAATAAACATACATATGACCACATCGCAGATACATCAATTATAACCATAAAATAACGAAAAGGTCCATTTAGTGAATGAATAGGTCTGCATATATCCCCTTGAATTCTTTGTAAGAATGATGGAGATTCAAAATCAACTTTAGAATTTGATGGTCTGGTTACCAACCTCGGCCGTTTCTCTTTCTCTCTCTCACCATTTTCCCCATTTTTTCTCAAGCTTTGACCTCTCCCTCCGGCCATATCCGGCCTTCGTTTCGGCCGATCTTAGTACCTATAGAAAGCTCTTCCGACATAGAAACTATTGGTACCAACTTTGAAGATTTTCATGGTCGTTTGAGTCTTCAATTTTGTAAAAAAAGTGAGTGATTTTTTAATTTCGGAAATTATCCGATTCCGGCGATTCTAGCCATTTTCAACTCCGGCCACAGTTATAAACTTTGACGAAGGAAACGAGACGAACAAAACCCGACTATTTTTGGAGGTCGTCGGTAAGTCACCGCCGGCCGCCACGTACTGTGCGGAGGTAAGTTTTCGACCTCCTGAACTCAGAATTTGACTTCGAACACATTTACGGACTTGTTTTAAAGTGTAGGATATTATTTTGAGGTTAATTTTATTATATGACAGCCGTATAAAAATTAAATAATTATATTCTCTTGTAGATTTTACCGATCGGGATAGTTAGGCTTGAGATCGAGGCCACCGCGAGTAGTTAGTAGCTTACACGAGATAGGGGTTTCAAACTTGAATTTTTAGAATATCTTCCCTATAAAGTTTGGATATAAATTGATTGTGAAAGTTTGAGAAAATCTTTGTTTAAATTGTGGAATTGATTTGATAATTAAATTGGGATGAATTGTGTTGGAAATATGAGTTTAATACAGGTTTTGCATTTTGGGATTTTTATAAAAATAGCCGTTATGTTGCCAAAATTTTATTAAAACTAATTATGAGTTTACATATGGGATGCATGGTGGATTTATTTAAATTGTTTGGTGATTTTGAAATGGTAACTGTCCTAGTCATAATATTAGACTATATGTTATTATACGACTTTATGTTGGGGTACTGCGCAGGGTATTTTCTGGTACGTTCACCTTGTATATGAGGTTGGTACCAGGGTCATGATGAGCCAAATATTTTTATCTTAAGTATGAATGATTTATTTAAAATGATATGCCACCGGGTATGACTAGCGGACGAGTTGATATTACTTTCTGAAAGAAAGTGTTACTGTTTACTGTAAATTTTGTCAACGTATTTAACCATGCAGGATTATCCTATAACCTTTCTAAAATGATGTTTTCCACACACACCATCGGGGATGAGACTCTACTGAGCTTTAGCTCACCCCTTTTTATTTTCTTTTCCACCTCAGGGAGCGCCTAATGCGGATTAGAAGACCATTAGTGAAGTGGGTGGAGGCTTGTGAGACAAAAAGATTAGATTCTTGGATTTATTGATTAAATTTATGTTATTTGATATTTGGATTAATTAAAAGGATTTGTATTTGTTATAGACCTATAACAATGTTGAGATGACTCAGTTTATAGATTATGTATGTTGATGTGCAAACCTTTTAGTTTGTGGATAATCAGGACTTCATGATTGATGCATGTTTCAGTATGATTATTATCTTGGAATTGAATCCATGAATTCTAACAGGTGATCATATATCTGTGGGATTATTTTGTGATGATTTACTTTTGAAATTATGAAAGATTTTTATTGTAAACAGATCACATATCTGGTGGGGTTATTTTATGATGATTTACTTTTGAAACTTTGAAAGATTTTTGTTGTAAACAGATTTTTGTTTGATATTCCGGAGTATCTAAAGAAATTAATTATGGTTTTTATGAAATTTTATAAAGTCAAGTCAGAAACTATTGATTTTATTTACGATTCTGTCATGGCCTAGGGCCCGGGTCCTGACACATGGAGTACATATATTCTCATGAAACAAAAGAATCTTCTGGTTCTTTAATGAATGTCCATGAGAATTTTCAATAACTTTACGTACATTGTACATCTTGGATGACCAAGACGGTCAAGACAAAGTATAAATATTTTAGAATTTGAGAACTTCTAGTTCATAACTGCATAAATATTTACATTTTTTATAATTATATAATATAATCCACATGAGAAAGCATGCAACTTCTCTACGATGAGCTTCTGGCTCGAATTATTGGAAGTAATATATAGATATTCAATATCTTTATCAGTTGTTGTCTCAATATGATATTCATTGCACTGTATATCTTTAAAACTAAGTAGATTTCTTTTGAATTTGCTTGAATACATAGCATCGACTATATATAGTTTAGTACAATTTGGTAAAAAGATTGTGGTTCTTCCGGAGCCTTCAATCAGATCTACTAGACCTGATACGATATTAACTTTTGTTTTAAATAAAGTCAAATTCAAGAATTACTCGACTCTAAAATGATTTGAAAACTTCATCGGTATAACATATAATTAAATTTTCATTTAATATCTACTATAAAAATTAAATTTTTAAGTACTTTATTTTTTTTTATCGTAACACAATATGAGTTAAAGAGATTTGATATTCCAAACTCAATCCAATGCTTCATGAATGAAATTGGGGTATATGAGGAAGTTGATCGTTAACACATTAAGGATCAGATGAGACAGTTATGGAAGAAGGTGAATGTATATAGAGCAGCAGATTCTACTCTATCTGAAATACTATTGAGTTGATGTTGAATATTGTGAGAATGTTTCACTGTGTATATCTATATGGAGATGGACATCTTGTTCAAGAAGAGACAGAATTTAGCATTGCCTTTACTTTTTGAGCCCATCCCGTTATAAAGAAGAAACACATCAAGTGAATGGGGTTTGGTTTAATTATTGTAACAAAAAAAAACATTAAAAGCATGTAAGACGAAAATTACGCGAGTGGGATTTGGTTTAATTATTGTAACAAAAAAAAAAAAATTTCCAGTCATGTCAGATGAAAATAGACCTACCATTGTTTCATTTGTTTGTTTGTACTTTTTATTTTTCAGAGAAAAAAAAAAAAAAAAAGGACGATTGTTGTAATAATAGAGCTAGAAGACATTAACCCTAAGCTTATAAGTTTAGTTTTCTGCTAAAATATGATTTTCACCATTTTTTAGCACAAGGTATGGAATTCCATCAAGAAACTTGTATTATATATATTTTCAAAAAATAAATTTTGGGCATGTTATGATGTTAGATCTATGGATTGAATTCCTGTTATTTTGCATTTAAATTATTTAATCTATACTCAATACAAAGATTGTACTCTGGGATCGAGATCTGTCCTCATGATCGTTGTACTCTACGGACTCCTCTTCTTCAATGGTTGGCTCCTCATTGTATACAAGTGGAATTATAAGGATATATTAAAAGTGTTGTGTGGAATGAATAGGCCCGCATACTTGCTAGCACTAGCAATTGAGAAACCAATTGCTAGACAAAGCTTTGATTCACAGGTTGACAAAATTAAAATAATGTTACAAACAGTAAATGTCATTGTGTTGAAAGCTCACAATAATGAGTGCTCGAACATTGGCCCTATCTGCCTGTTAGCTGCCTGATCCAAGTTTTTAAAAAAACTTACAACAAGTCATTTTTATCTTGACATATATTACTACATTTCATCAACGTTGGTGTTTTTGGCTACAAGGGGATGGGTTCAAAAAGCAGTGACAATACCAGATCCATAGTTTCCTGGTCTTCAACACCGTGGCCATCTCCATGATGATACATACAATGTGACATTCTCACAAGGTTCAACATCAATCCAATACTACTTTCAGATAATAGAGGCTCTGATGTTCTGTGTACATTTACCTTCTTCCATAGCTGCCTCATCATATCTTTAATGTGTTCACGGGCAACTTCCTTGGAGGTGTCCGTTTCATTTATGAAACACTGGATTGATTTCGGAACATCACCTCTCTTCAACTTATCCTGAAAAAGAATAAATAATCAGTTAAGGAAAATGAAAATTAACGTGCATCCAATTAATAAAGCTGTAGGAAATTGAATTTATGTACCGATGAGGTTCCCAAATCATCTTGAAGTCGGAAAATCCTTGATGACCAGTATAATACATCTGGATTGCGTTCTATACATTCCAATTCATTCTCTATTATCGGGTTTGCAGTAGACAGGTATGTTTGAATAGCTATTATTGGTCCTGTTATTGATATCCATCCATTTTTCATGTGCTCTTCTAATGTTGGTTTATACCCACTGTGAAACCATTTAGCCTCCAACAGGTAGGACCACAATAAACCTAGCCACTACAATTTCGCATTTATCATGAGCAGTTGAAGAATAATAATAATAATAATAAAATCTTATTAACAAGTAATAAGAACAATAATAGAATGAGAGAAATAGATATATTACTGAAATTTAAGGTTTTGCACGACGTCCAAACCCTGTTCTTTGAGGATATTATAAGCCATTTCGTTAACAGAGTTGAAAAGTGCAAGAAAGCATATTTTCATATAGTCTGGAAGCTGTTTCATTGCCTTAAGGTCCCACCTGATAAATATGGAAAAGACAAGGAATTTTAAAAACAAAATCATATATACAGACACAGACAACACTGTCCTTCAAGAAGTGTTAGCATTTGCAAGTATACATAGGAAACTTTTTTATCTCAGCAACCTGTCAACAGCATCAGTGAAGAGCTCAAGTTCATCCAAGCTACCGTACACATCATAAAAGTCATCAATTACTGTAATTAGAGCGACGACTTTTGTGAGCATTCTCCTGCAGTATCCGAATTCAGGCTCAAAAGCTATCCCCACAGTCCACAAGTATGATGCCACCTGTCTGTTCCTGGCAAAGCTCATTTTCTGATCTCCAAGACCATAATTCTTCCACCACCTTCACAGGCAAAAAGAAAAGATCATATCGACACCAAAAGCACTCTGAGTTTGGCCCTTTGACAATGAGATGGGATTTAATAAGAGTTAATTGATATAAGGTTACTTTACCTTGTCATGTCTTTAAGTTCTTCTTGATGCATTGCTCGCACAATGTTGAATTAAAGTCCAACTTAGCAAGCTCAAGTAAAATGGGGTTCGTCGTGCCCTTTCTTCTCTCGTATACATCTATAAACCACCTGGGCTCCAATCTTGGCTCCCTCCAGCGAAGAGGAATTTCCAAGGCATGCTTAACTTGCATTGCAAGAATCAAGTTTAAATCCCCGACGTCAAGGTTGTTAAGATGTCTAGTAGTGAATTTCCAGGCCTCCTCCATGATGCTTTCCCCTTCTAATCCATAATATGAGGCTTCATACAAGCTCAGCATTGCCTTAATATCATCACAAAGGCACAAGTTGATAACCATGTTGTCCTTAAAACTATTAAAAACTTCTGCACTCAAGCTCAAAACATTTGATTACTAACAGACTAAAAATACAGTGATATTTGAATGCTCAATTGTGTGTAACAAAAGAAATATTTGAGGAACATAATAACCATGTTGCCTGAGGAGTCTAAACTCTAGAGAGGTAGCATATAGGTTTCCTTCCTTCCATAGATCATCACCATCACTGTTATTGTAGACATTGTGCAATGTTTTGTTTATTTCAGTGTCAAAGTGGTAAGCCAATCCAAGTCTCTGAAGGGTGTCAATCAGCTCGAGCTGATCCAATGGCTTGCTCACAATATTGTGATCATAGTCCTCACTTTCTCCTTCAGTTTTTCTGCATGTCTTGTGTACGTTTCTTCCTGCCGAGAATTCAGTTTTTCAGTAATGACCAAAATGTATATATAAACTGCAATTTTTGATGAAAAATAGAAGAAGAAGAGAAAAAGGCGATTATGGATACTGTGTAGTCACTACGTAATGACTGAAGATAGTCATTGTCCCAAATGGAAGGTCGGTAGTTTCCTGATCTTCTAACAACCGTTTCACTTTCGAGTTTGAGCATAGAAACGCATTGGAGTGGCTTGTGCACACTGATTCTGCTATTAACTCTCCGCGGCACAAGTCTAGAGTAGTAGTATTGGAAACCAGTTAAAGATGAAAGAAGGGTTCCTGCAATAAATCTAGAAGCCATTAACGTATAAGATTGTATGTACTCTTGGGAATTTTATGCAAATATATATATAGGAGATTTTATCGTGGAAATGAATCTCATTGAACATTTAAATGTCACTACCATGTGTATAGTGTGTCCTTCAAATGTTAATTTGATGTATACACTAACCTGATAATGTGAAGCAGTACCGTAAGTCAGATTTTTAATGGTAAATTAAGGACTGGTAATCATATACAATATTTGATTGAAATTTTGTTGATTGCAATGCATATACAATGTTTCTTCATTCTATAAATTTTGTCTTGACAATCTGCAGCACTGTTTCGATATACGAAAACTCTTTCTATACAAAAATATGCGAAATATTTGCCAACCAATCACCAATTTCCTTTGATGTCTTATAAGATGTAAACGATATCTTCTAGGGACTCCAAAACAAACACCCAAACTAGCTTGTTCAAGCAACTCGATAGACAGAAATCCACACACTTTGTCTACCAATCAACATGTTCGAATTTTTTTTTATACTTTATTTTTCTATAAGAAATGCTAGATTTTCAAAACCCAATAAGATCAAATGGTTGAGAAAGCTTTAGTATTTCTATGTTTGTACATGGAATTGATCCATCCTTGTAAGTTGCAAAGGTTTATAGGAATTCAATCAAAGATTTTGAAAGTCGCATATGAGTAATTAATTTTAAAGTGGAAGGCTCTCTCGATTTAATTTCGACCTCATCACAAGATATCAAAATCATGAATTGATTGAATTATTTCTTATAATATTGTTGTCTTTTTGGGTATTGATTTGTTATTTCTTGTTTATAATTAGAGGAAATAATAAAATTAATTTTGGATCCGATGATCAAATTTCACCTGTTCTTCTTGCTTCACGTTAGAAAGTTATATGCATTGTTCCCAGGACTGATGAATTTGATAAAAAAAAATATTGTCCAAAAATGAAACAAATATCTGAAAACGGTCTTCGAAAACATAAAACAAAACCTTTCCTGTGTTTTCAATATTGTCCCCTTTTAGCTTTAGGTCTTTTTTCTTTTTTTTTTCCTTTTCTTTTCCAGCACTAAAAAGGGTCAAATGGAGGTTTTGTTTGTCAATAACATAACATATTCAAAAAACGTTTTCCGAAACGTTCTACAAAAATGGGTTTTTTGAATACGTTTTTCGGAGACCGTTGTGAATACGTTTTCCAAAAACAATTTTTGAAGTTTTTCGATAACGTTTCTTGAAAACGTTTTTTGGAAACGGCTTTATAAGAACGTATTTCAAAAACGGTTTTTAGAAAACGTTTTAGAAACAGTTTTAGAATACATTTTCAAACCGGATTTTAAAAACGTTTTTCAAAGATGATTTTTTGAAAACGTCTTCCAAAAACGTTTTTCGGGCATTTGATCGAAAACGCTTTGTGGAAACATTTCCACAAAAAAAAATTTCGAAAACATTTTTTTCTAAATACATTTCATAATGTTTATTTATTTTTTTTTTAAATAAGCTTTGAAGTAGTATTAGAAGCTGTTGTCAAAAAAAAAAAAAAATAACAAACTTGTTTTGATCAGTGTTGGAAAACAAAATCGTTTTTATTTGAACTTCGTTCCTTGAAAAATAGAACAAAAATAGCAAACTTGACTTGGCAATTGAACTTTTTTTTTTTCTGAAAAAGTGCAGGTAATGTTTATCAGACATGTGAGCTTCTTCTTCCCCCGCTAGACATAAAAAATATTTATTTTTATTATCAAAAGAATAACTATAAAAAGAATTTCTTATAGTAAAAAGTCTTTTTAACTAGTTGAGAAGTGAGAAGTCATGCAAAACATATTCTTTAAACACCAATATCATTAGTGTTAAATTGGTAGATATGATCCTTTTAACAAACTGAATAATGATTCAATATAATATGATGTAATATCTTTAAGCTTTTTAATTGTACTATTTATGAAAGTACAAATTTTATTTAAAAAAATTGTTGTAAAAAGAAATTAGTGACAAATTCTCATAAGATTCAACAACTGAATACTAGTTTGAGATTGTAGATTCTTCATCTATATATGCATTCTCAAAAGCTTTTTTTTTTTTTTTTTTCCATCAGTTGATGAGTCTAGTTTATCTGATCGGTAATGTATCAATTCATTAAGATTTAGCAATATAATAGGTCAGTTTTGGGTCTTTATCTATGGAAATCATTTTTTTTTTCTTTCTTTTTTTTACATATTGCATGCGATACGGGAACTTAAATATGAGATATACCAAACACATTGGACGTATGGTTGAAAACTAGTCAATTCATTGGGACTCATTAACAAAATATAAATTAATAGGTAATTTTTCTCAAAGAAGTACGTTTGATTATTGACATATATATCATGATGATTTTTGAATTACAAACTTGTCTTAAATCATTAGTTGATTATATATTCATCATAATTTTAAATCAATTAGTAAATTTTATTATTTAGCAACCCGTTGTTGCCTTAATTTTCTAAAGATATTATTGTTCCTGATGTTAAGATTGAAGGTGTTGAAGATGATGGTATGACACAAATAGGAGCTGGTGCAGAGTTATCAAAACCAGCTCCCACCTTTCTCTATAGCTTGGAATGCAAGGAATCGAAGTTAACAGCAATACAAAGTAAAAGAGCTGAGTATTCTGTTGGTGCATCTTCTCTAAAAGGTGGTAAATTGAAGGGAAAGTTGTGGCCGTTGGATAAGGGGAATGGTTAGATTTCATTGAATGTGTATGAACTGTAAATAGCTCCAAATTCTGTTAGAATTGTTTTTGTCCTTAGCTACAACTTTATGTTATTATTGTATATGCTTGGTTATACATTTGCTTGTATATATTTTATATAGCAGCTGTCATTATTCATTGAATCAATGAAAAATATATAAGTTTGTATTCTCTCAAATATTCTCCAATGGAGTTTCAGAATTTTATTGTTTCTTGTTAGCTAGTCATTTCATCAAACACCTAGGTTTATTCATTAAACACCTTAACTCTTCTTCAATCTTTTATGGTATCGGAGACATCATTGACTAATCGTCATGGAATCCGGCTCAATCAACTTTACAGACCCTCCTCCTCCAACCTCCTTACCCCTCTCAAATCTCAGTTCCTTCAATGAATCTACCTTCCCTAGCAAAAACTCTCAATTACCATATCAACATCAAACTTGATTCCAACAACTATAACTACTGGATAGTTCAAGTTCTACCTGCAATCTGTGCTCTTGAGCTTGATGATTTTATCTCGGGCTTAAAGGTTTGTCCACCGAAGCATGTTACAAGTCCAGTTTCAGCTGATGGAGAACGAACCATTGTACTCAACCCAGCTTACACAGCTTGGAGAAGGGCAGATCAACTACTGCTTGGATGGCTCTTTTTAACAATCAGTCCAGAGGTGATTGGGTAGGTAACTGAATGTACTACTACTTTTGAAGCTTGGGATATGTTAGAAAAACTTTACTCACAGAAATCCATGGCTAAAGTTCTCCAATTAAAGCAACAACTGCAAAATACTAAGAAGAGAACTTTATCCATTAGTGATTATTTTCTCAAAATCAAAACACTAGGAGAAGCTTTAATGGTAGCTGGTCAAATTGTCACTGAGTATAATCTTGTGTTGAGTGTCATGAGTGGTTTGGGGCATGATTATGACCTCGTTGTTGTCTTACTTTCTTCACAACACAAATATATTTCTCTTAACGCACAATATATGTTGATGGTGCATGAACAAAGAATTGATCAGCTCAATTCTGTCTCCCAAGTTGAAATCAGTAATGTTATGGCTAATTATATTTCAAATAGTAGTGCTAACAGTTCCAGAAGAGGTTACAGTTCTAATGGTAGAGGCGGCAATAACAGGGAAGGTAGAGGAAGAGGACGAAGTGGCAGGTGGTATAGCAATAATAGGTTGAGTTGTCAAGTTTGTGGTAAAAATGGGTATAGTGCATTACAGTGTTATAGACGTTTTGATCAAACTTGGCATGGCTTTAATCAAAACAACAATTTTGGAAATCAGCAACACCCTAGACAGTTTCAACATGGTTCTATTCAGCAATCCAGTTACAGCAATTTCAACTTTGTCCAAAAGTCACCACAAGCTCATTTTAACACCAATAGTTCAGCTTATTTTGCTTTTCTTGACAGTGTGTAAGACCCCGTATGGTATATGGATAGTGGTGCCACCAACCATGTCACATCTAATCTTGGTAATCTCTCCATTCGATCATATTACAATAGGAATGAAAAGCTTACAGTTGGCAATGGACAGTAGCTTCCTCTTGCACATATAGGTACTTCTCATCTTGTTTCACACACTCAACCTGCCACTATATTGCAACTTAAAGATGTTTTGTATATTCCTAACATTACTAAGAATCTTTTGAGCATTTCCAAATTCACAAAAGATAATAATACATGTGCTGAATTTTATGATAATCATTTTGTAGTTAAGGACAAGGTTTCGAGGAAGGTGCTTCTTCATGGTCAACTTAGAGGTGGTCTTTATCAACTTGAAATCAGTCATTCACCCACTCTCAAGAAGCATGAAACCTCAACTAGTCCTATGTCTGTTTGTTTGTCTCAATCACTCTTGGATGGTTATAATAAATCTTTCAATTCTAGTGTTTATTTTGCCTTAAGAAAATCTAAAAATATACCAGCTAATTTGTGGCATGTGAAGCTTAGACATCCCTCTTTTTCTATCCTTAAAGTTGTACTCAATACTTTACATATTAATAATAATGTTTCATCTCTTAATTTTTGTGAGTCATGCAAACTTGGCAAGCATCATCAACTTCCTTTTCCCATTTTGCAAATAGTTGCTAGCAAACCCTTTGAAATTGTACACACAGACATATGTGGACCAGCCCCTATGTTGTCTAATGAAGGCCATAAATATTATATCTCCTTCATTTATTCATATAGTAGGTTCACTTGGATATACTCCTTAAAATTGAAATATGAAGTCTTCAATGTTTTTTAGCAATTTTATCAAATGATCAAGGTTTAATTTAATGTCAAGTTAAAATGTATCCAAACAGATATAGGAGGAGAGTACAAACCTTCAATCACTTACCTCAAAAATAGTGGCATTCTCATTCGTTTTTCTTACCCCTACACACACTGACAAAATGGCTTGGCTGAAATGAAACATAGGCACCTTGTAGAAACTGGTTTGACCCTTCTTGCTCATACTCACATGCCACTCAATTTTTGGTCTGAAGCATTCCATACAGCTGTGATGTTAATCAATAATCTACCAACACCATTGTTGCATTTCAAGACACCTTATGAGCTTCTTTATCTCAAAAAACTCAATTATCAATTCTTTAAAGCTTTTAGATGTGCTTGCTATACCTTAGACCTTACTCCACACAAAAATTCAATTTTCATACTTCTAAGTGTGTGTTTATAGGCTATAGCATTTACCATAAAGTTTATAAGTATCTTCATCCTTAGGGTAGAGTCTACCTCTCTAGACATGTTATTTTTAATGAATTTGACTTTCCTTTTAAAGCATTGTTTCATTCTTCTTCATCTCAATCTACTTTCAGTCCTAGCTTACCAGTCTTCATTCTTCAGTCTGCTTCACCTACATCTGCACCTCCTCAATATGGTTCTTCATTGCAACATAATCATCTTAACTCTTTATTCTTGCATACTAATGTGTATACATCTGCTCATTTTGATTATTCTAATGTTGGCGTTGTTGAGCAAGCAACTTTATCTCCCAGCTGGCACATTTTATCACCAACAGAAGCTGCTCCTACTATCTCACGACAGTATTCTATTTCTGCTTCCCCTGCTGTTCAACCTGTTGTTCCTATGATCAACACACACTCTATGGTTATAAGGTCTAAGGCTTGTGTCTTCAAGCGAAAGACCTATTCTGTTTTGTATCAATCTCTCTACAATTTGTTAACTGAGATTGTACCTACCAAGGTCAAGGATGCTTTGCAGCATGTCAAGTGGAAGGCAGCCATGGAATCTGAATTCAATGCTTTGCTAAGTATAAATACTTGGACTCTTGTTCCCTATTCTCCTCATATGCATATTGTTGGTAACAAGTGAGTGTTTGGAATTAAATATAATCTTGATGATAGCATCATGAAGTATAAAGCTAGGCTAGTTGCAAAGGGCTTTCATCAAAGCCAAGGGGTTGATTTCTTTGACACCTTTAGCCCAGTGATTAAACCATCCACCATACGCATTATTTTCAGCTTAGCAGTTACTTACAATTGAAAAATTCAGCATGTTGATATTAATAATGCATTCCTCAATGGTGAGTTGAATGAGGTTGTGTATATGGAGCAGCTTGAAGGCTTTGTTGCAGTTGATAAACCTCAGCATGTTTGCAGGTTAAACAAGGCTCTTTATGGTCTTAAATAAGTACCAAGGGCTTGGTTTCACAAGCTGAAATCTGCCTTACTTGGTTGGGGTTTAATGAATGCTACCTCAGATATATCTTTGTTCATCAAGAAGATTGATCATTATTTCATTTACTTATTGGTTTATGTTGATGACATTTTGATTACTAGTAGTAGTTCTTCATTGGTGCAACATACTATTTCTACTTGCATTTTATTTTTGCTTTGAAGGTTCTTGGTCCCGTGAGTTATTTTTTGGGTTTTGAAGGTTTTCGTAATGTAAATGGCATATTTCTCACTCAAGCCAAGTATATTACTGATTTGTTAGTTAAAACCAACCTTCAACACTACAAACCTTGCTCTACTGATCTTTCTCATAGCACTCCTCTATCTCTTTCCATTGATTCTCCCTTTTAGGATCCTACATTGTTTAGCAGCCCTTCAATACCTTACCTACACTCGGCCTGACATTACTTTTTCGGTTAATAAGCTTAGTCAATTTCTTCAAGTTTCTACTGATGTGCATTTGGTGGCATGCAAGAGAATCCTTCGTTATTTAAAGGGAACTCCTACTCTAGGCTTGCATTTTTAGGCTACTTCTCCTCTTGTTGTTGTTGTTGTCTATGCTGATGCGAATTGGGGTGCATCCTTAGATGACAGATGCTCCATTAGTGGGTGCTGTGTTTTACCTTGGTCCTAACTTGATTTATTGGAGCTCAAGGAAACAGAAAGTAGTAGCTCAGTTCACCTCTGAGGCAGAATACAGAGCCCTTTCTCAGGCAGCCTCTGAATTGCTTTGGCTAAATTCATTGTTTCATGAACTTGGTATTGTTTTACCTACCTCTCCTATAATTGGACGTGACAATCAAAGTGCAAGTGCTTTGGCAAAGAATTCGGTTTTCCATGCTCGCACAAAACATATTGAGATCGATGTGCACTTCATTCGTGAGAAGATTAGTAATGGTCAACTTCGGGTTCAATATGTTCCTACCTCTCTCCAACGAGCTGTCATTTTTACCAAATCCATACCACAGCCTCGGTTTGCTTTTCTTCGGTCCAAATTGCTTTTCTTCGGTCCAAACTAAGTCTTGTGAGCTCTCCCAAGTTCAGTTTGTGGGGGGCTGTTAAGATTGAAGATGTTAAAGATGTTGAAAATGATGGTGGACATAAATAGGAGCTGATGCAGAGTTATCAAAACCAGCTGCCACCTTTCTCTGTAGCTTGGAATGCAAACAATCGAAGTTAACAACAATACCAAGTAAAAGAGTTGAGTATTATGTTGGTGCAGCTTCTCTAGAAGGTGGTAAATTGAAGGGAAAGTTGTGGCCGTTGGATAAGGAGAATGGTTAGATTTCATTGAATGTGTATAAGCTGTAAATAGCTCCAAATTCTGTTAGAATTGTTTTAGTCCTTAGCTACAACTTTATGTTTCTTTTATATGTTTGGCTGTACATTTGCTTGTATATATTCTGTATAGCAGCTGTCATTATTCATTGAATCAATTAAAAATATATGAGTTTGTATTCTCTCTAATATTCTCCAATGGAGTTTCAGAATTTTATTATTTCTTGTTAGCAAGTCATTTCATCAAATACCTAGGTTTATTTATTAAACACCTTAACTCTTCTTCAATCTTTTACCTGAAAGTTTAGCACCGCTTGACGCTTGTTAGGTGGAATTGGATAGGATTTGACTATTTATTTAGTCCAAACTAGTGAAACTACTAGGAACACATTGTTGGAAATTGTCAATTTGAAGGCATTTCATTTAAGCAATTGACGCTCAATTTTGAGTAGGACCAATATTATAAAAATGATGGGTAACTGTGGATTCGTATTTTCCTCTATGAGAACATCAAATTTATATATTTATATGATCAAAATGAATTTCGGATAAATAAGAAATTATTGTTCAAATTGTATCCAGGGAATTGGAAAAAATGTAGCAAAATAAACTCATCCTGCATGGGAGGAAAGTCAATTATAATCGAATTTATCTATATATATTTGACTAGCGTATAAAACATAGTTGTCAAGTGAGTATAGTATAGATACTCTTTCTCATGGACCTGGTACTAAAACTAATTCTCGACTTCAAATTTATATAATATTTAAGGTGGCCAAAGAAATTTTTCTTATAAAATTATATAATAAAAACATAATTTTTTTTTAAAAAAAAACTTAATTTATGTTTGGGAAGGTGACTCTGCCGACAATGCCTGGACATGTAAATACAAGTATACAACATGGGTTTCTCCGATTTCTCTCTTTTTACACTTCTTTTCTCTCTTCTTCTTTTTTTTTTTTTTGAGCTAATTGCACTCACACCCCCTGAGGTTTGGCCAACTACAGGTAAAATCAACTTTATCATTTATTAACAATGACACCCCCTTGACTTTAGTCAAAGTGAACAGTGTCAGGGGCATTTTCGTCTTTTTCAATTTTTAATTTTATTTTATTAAATAATAAATCAAAAAATTAAAATAAAATAATAAAATTATTTAAAAATTAATAAAAAATAAAAAATTAATTAATTTAAATCCATTTTCCAGATCGAATCTCAACCGTCCATCAAGATTAATGAAGGGTTGAGATTCAATCTGAAAATGGATCCAAAAAAAAAAAAAAAAAATTTGGATCTTCGAAGAACCCAATCTGGGTTCTTCGAAGAACCCATCGAAGAACCCAGAGAGGGTTCTTCGATCTCTGGGTTCAGATCGAAGAACCCTTCTGGGTTCTTCGATCGAACCCATCTGGGTTCTTCGATCGAACCCAGATGGGTTCGATCGAAGAACCCAACTGGGTTCTTCGAAGAACCCAGAAACTGGGTTCTTCTGGGTTCTTCGATCGAACCCAGATGGGTTCGATCGAAGAACCCAACTGGGTTCTTCGAAGAACCCAGTTTCTGGGTTCTTCGAAGAACCCATCTGGGTTCGATCGAAGAACCCAGAAGGGTTCTTCGATCTGAACCCAGAGATCGAAGAACCCTCTCTGGGTTCTTCGATGGGTTCTTCGAAGAACCCAGATTGGGTTCTTCGAAGATCCAAAAATTTTTTTTTTTTTTTTTTTTTTTTTGGGTCCATTTTCAGATTGAATCTCAACCCTTCATTAATCTTGATGGACGGTTGAGATTCGATCTGGAAAATGGATTTAAATTAATTAATTTTTTATTTTTTATTAATTTTTAAATAATTTTATTATTTTATTTTAATTTTTTGATTTATTATTTAATAAAATAAAATTAAAAATTGAAAAAGACGAAAATACCCCTGACACTGTTCACTTTGACTAAAGTCAAGGGGGTGTCATTGTTAATAAACGATAAAGTTGATTTTACCTGTAGTTGGCCAAACCTCAGGGGTGTGAGTGCAATTAGCTCTTTTTTTTTTAAGTTACTTTATATCTTAATATATTTTTAATATTAAAAAATCATTATATTTTCTGAAATATGATGTATATTAATATAAAATATTTTATAAAAGATTTATTAATTTTAGTTTATTAATATATAACTCAAAATAATTTTTAATATTAATTTAAAAATCAGTTAAAAAATTATTTCAAATTTAATCTAATTTCTTCAAATCTAATTACATGGTTATATCCCATCCCATCCCATCCTGTAGTACACTAAATAAAGAAGATACTATATTCAATCAAATTTCATTCAATTTCATCTAATCAAATCTAAATTTAATTTAATGCGATATCAACAAACGAAATAAACGAGTCTTTTAACCGCATTCTTAATTTCTTGGACTGTTAGACCACCTATCATGTTACATGTCGTCCAAAAAGAGGATTGGTGGGACATTGTTGGTCACCCTCAATTGTCACCGCTTCATTTCATAACACATCTTTAATTTTATTTTAAAATTATTATTTTTTATTATCTGTTTGCGTTCTCTTCTGAAAATATTTTAATTTTAAAATAATTAAATTTCTAATTTCTAAAGATACTTTATTTTGAAATTATCCTTTAATCATTTTAATAAATTCTCATATTTCATAATACTTCAATGTGACTAAGGAATAACGACCAAATATATTGGCTTTCACAAACTAAAAACTTATTTTTGCACATTTACTAATTCAAGTGGTTATTGCACTTACCTCCCACCTCAGTGTTGAGAATTCAAGTCTCACCATACGCATTTACCAGCATATATATATATATATATATATATATATATATATATAGTTTTTTCCATTTATTATAGGAGTAAATATTTAGACCGTGCGTTTAGTTATTAATTTCGGTAAGTTCCAGTAATTATTAATTTTATAATTATATCTTTTTTAAAAAAAAAAAACTAAAGACTTGCTTTTTGATTGCAAAAAATAAATACTAATAATTGTAATAAAAAAAAGACATATAATACTTTATATATAGTTTAGGCTTTATGAAATGTAAGACAGCGCAAGAGAATTTTCTTTTATCATTTTAAGTAATTTAGTTAAAAATAAAATAAAAATGTCTCAATAAATATTTAGTGATATATGGCCTTGATATAGAAGTTAAATATTGAAAAGTAAAAAAAAATGATTATTTATCTTTTAAAAAAGACAAATATATATACACACGTGTTCAAAGGTTTTTTTTTTTTTTTAAGGGAGAATAATATATTAAATTCAAAAAAGAACCATAAATAACTATCTAAGCAAACCAGCCAAGACCAATAACTCCACACAGGGAGGAACTACATCAATTAAAAAAACCATCTTCACACGAAGATAAAGCAAGCTTAGCTAATCTATGGGCAACAGAATTAACCGCTCTAGGAATAAAAGAAATTCGACAATTAGGGAACTCAAACAAACATATTTTAATGTCTAAAATCACTAGACCAATGTGAGCTGAAGAATCAAACACTGCCATTAATCAAGCCTACAACTGAAGAAGCATCAGATAAGTGTGCAATTTTTAACTTTTTTATTTAAAGTTCCATATTTGTGAAAAAAAAATAGAAAGATATTTTTAAAACCTATTTTTATAAATGAAAATTATATGTTTGTTGTGGGTAGATTATGTGCGCTCAACTGTCACGTCACCACCAATGGTTAAACGCCGTCATACAATCAACGCGCGACTGATCCTTAGGTTTTAGGATTCGAAGTTGTTTGAATATGTGTAGCCGAGAAAGTTCCCTACTACGACGAGAACTCCCCTAGTGCCAACACATTCTCAGAGCGCATTTATGAATACCCAGCAAAATATTAACCATGAACATACTAGTTATTTCAGAAGAGAATCTGATATTGTAGCGCGTCCGTTTGACTTTTATGACAACCCTAGTCGAAGTCAGAACCTTGTCATCATAAAAATCAGACGAATTAAATGTCTTAACACAGTAGGTTACTGTTCAACCATCCTATTTTGTCCTATCTACGGACATGTTCCCCAAAAAGGTAGAGGTTACACGTTTAAGGTAACACCTTTCTGACCACGTCTTCCAACAATCTGAGTATTCCCAAAATAGATGGAAACAAGGGGAATGTCTGTGGAAGTATAAATAAGAGCATTGATGGAGAACTAAGGTAAGCTATTGAATACTCTCACCAACCCTAAATTAATACTTGAAAACAGTTTACCCTTTCTTGAATCTGAATATGGACTTGATCATCGGAGGTTAATCACCGCTAAAGTTCGGCAACCCTCACCGATCTTTCTTTATTCTAACAGATAGAAGCTTCATAAACAATGTTCGCAATTCATCATCCTCGGCGAGAACTTTCTCGCAGGATTTTAGGAACAAACATTACGTTATTTGGGCTCAACGAACCACTAAATATCTTTACGTCGCATAATTGACAATCGTTGACTACGTAACCCATTTTTTACTATCAACAATGTTAAACATGATGATTTTAAAAATGAAAATGCCAACGTATGACAACATTTATTAAAAATAGCTTTAAAATTTTGAAAATAATATGAATGCATTTGATATTAATTTTTAAGATAATAGTAATTTTGATGGAATAATTAGTAATTTATTTTAAAATATTTTTTAGTTAAAATTTAATTAAAAAATGTATTTCATTTTCAAAAATAAAATTTTCAAAAAACATATAGCAAAAAGTGTTTGATGTCCAAGTAATTAAAAGTAATTGAATGAGCCTAAAAAATACAATGTTAGCTGGCGAGTAATGAGTAGTGACAAGGGTAGGGTCACACGACTTATAAAGTTATAATGAATTGGCCACAATATGGGGTTTAACATCATTTTAGGAATGTTACCGATAAATATGATTTAATGATAAAAAAAAAAAAGGTCCATTCAACTTAACAAATATTTTAAATATAAGTAGTCATGCCGTAGATAATATGTAATTAAAAAAAAATTCGAATTATATTTGGCTAAGGAATTCTTTATTATTAGGACATTTCTTTTCTTTTGGTTTTGATTTTGTTTTTAATTTTTATTCATAACAATTAAATATCCGTTTTAGCTAACAATGGGCATTTGTGGATGGAATATAGTGAATACTGAATAGTATAAGTATGTACTAAAACCAAGAATTGAAAGACGCATTTGGTATCGTTTTTAAATTGATATTTTTGAAAACTATTTTTAAAAATAAAAATAATACTTTTAAAAATGCAAACGCGTTGGATGAAGTTTTAAAACTAATTCTGATATTATAAATTAAAATATTTTAATTTAATAAATATATATTTATCTTTATACTCTTGGTGCCTTAAAGTTTATAATATAAAAGTTAACAGTTAAAGGTATTTTAGTAATTAAAACTGAAAATAGATAATGAATTGACTATAAAATAAAATTATAGGAGGATTTTGACTATAAATAAAACTAGGGGGTATTTTAACTAATATACCAAACTATAAAGAAATTTTAATAATATTTCTAATAAGAAAGTTAATAGTAAATAATATTTTGATAATTAAAACTGAGGGAGATTTTAATTAATATACTAAATTATTGAGAAAATTTTAATAATATTCTAAAAAATTCTTTTAAGGCTGATATATTATCACGTGACTAATTGTGCATTGATATAGACAATCTATCTACCATAATAATTGCAGTTTTGGGTATATCCCTAAATTTGATTCACTGATAAAATATAATACTTCTAGTAGTGCTGTGTAATAATTTTGTATAAAATCATATACTGAATTGAAATATGAAACTAGAATTTTCTTCTAAAATGTTCTTTTATTATAAAATATAAAAGTGCTAATTTTTTTTATTAGCTTGGAATAGTTTCAAATTTGATTGATAACTAAAATAAAGTATTTTTAATAGTTAAAGTAAAAATTTTATATAAAATCACATTCTAAATTAAAATATACACCTTGTATTTTTCTCCGTAATATCCTATAACAATACTTATTTTTCGACTATCTGACAATTGTCCTAAATTTGGTTTATAGATAGAATATAGTAATTCTAACAATTCTAAGCAAAATGTTGTTGAAACTGTATGCTAATTTTAAATATGCTCATTGTAATTTCCCCCTAAATATCCCTTTATTATACCTATAAAAATATTAATTTTTTGATTTTCTGATAATGGTCTCATATAGGATGCATAAACATAATAACTTGTTTTTAGTAGTTCTGTGTAAAAATACTGTGTAAAATTACGTTTTGTATTGAAATATATGTCTTGTAATTTTCTTCTTAAATATCTTATTTTAACTTATAAAAAAGTTAAATTTTCGACTGTCTTGAAATGGTTTCAAATTCAATTCATAAATATAATAGCACACATACTTCTAGCAGTTGTGTGCAAAAATATTGAGTAAAATTGAATTCTGCATTAAAATATGTGTCTCGTAATTTTTTTTTAATATCCACTTATTATCCCCTATAAATATATTTATTTTTTAACTATTTAAAAATTATCTTAAATTTGATTTATAGATATAATATAATAATTCTAGCAATTATATACATAAATATTGTGTACAATTATAAATTATATTCTATATTAAAATATGTACATCGTAATTTTTTTTCCCAAATATCCCTTTATAAAAATGGTAATATTTCGCCTGTTTTTGAATAGTTCTAAATTTAATTTATAGATAAAAATGACAGAAATTATTTTAGCCACTAACTTTTAAAAAATTTATCTTTTTTTTTCTTCATATCTTCCAAAAATATCTACTATTCTTTCAAGACATATAATACATATTTTCAATACATGGCTTTGATTTTCCAGGTAGACATGACCACCATCTTTTCTCATGAAATTGACCACCCCCACTATAACTGGTTACACGTGAAACATGGAGATTTTTGCGTTTGAGAATCGGAATACCACACATTTTTCTTTTCAAAAAAAGAATATCACACATTTTTAAATTAGAATTTCGCGTGTTGAATTGTTCGTCGACGTGGGCTGTTCAATTTCCCAATAATTTAAGTAAAAAATTGACCATTTAAGGGGATTGTTATTAAAGTATACATGCTAACACGTATATTTCTAACCGTTTAATGTGGTTCAATGGTAAAAATATGCATTTAATCTGACAATATTTTAGGTTTGGGTCGCCATCACCGTAAATAAGTAGTAGTATATCAAAAAATAAAAACACACATGTTTGTCACCAACTTTAGAAAAACCAAAGCAACTTGAACAATGATGTCCTTGAATACATGTGTACCTTATTTAAATTTGAAAGTTAAGACATGGGTATAGGTCTCGGCTAATAATAGTTCATTTCACCTCTGCATTGTTTGATGTCACATTCATTTAAATCATACCATATAATACAAGTGTTTAATAGTACATCCACTTGTAATAAAATGGTTATTGTATCTTCCTTCCATCTCAGTAATGAGGGGTTCAATTCTCATTATGTACATATATCCGAACCACGCTTTAAGTGATTAATCTCGGCAGGTCACGGTAATTATTAATGTTGTACTTGTACCCCTTTAAAAAAAAATTTAATTATGAATTTAAAAAATATTATTTTTTTAATTTTAAAAACACATAAATAAACTTTACATATATTTTTTTCTTATTTTTAACCCAAAAAAATATATTAAAATTCTTCCTATAATTTGTTGTATTAGTTAAAATCTCATATCTAGTTTTATTTATGACCAAAATTCCTTCCCCCGCCCCCCCCACCCCCAAATAAAATCATTTTATAGTTAATTTTTTTTTTACCGTCAGCTTTAATTATCAAAATACCCTTGAACATTAACTTTTCTGTTAGGGATATTATTAAAATCCCCATCTACTTTGTTGTATTAATCAAATCTCCTTCTAGTTTCATTTATAGCTAAAATCTCCCCAATAGTTTTATTTTATAGTCAATTTTCCTCATACCGTCAGTTTTAATTATCAAAATACCTTTAACCATTAGTTTTATGTTAAAATCTTTAGGAAACTAAGAGTATAAAGGTAAATATATTTATATATTAAATTAAAATATTTTAATTTATAATATCAATGAATCTCTACCGTCCATAATATGATGAACGGTATAGATCAAATATAAAATATTAAAAAATTAAAATAAAATATGGATCTCCACTGTCCATCTTTATAGATGGACGGTCAAGATCATAAATAAAAAAATTAAGAATAAAAAGATTGATCTCTACCATCCATCTCCATAGATGGATGGTAAAGATCCAAACACAAAATCTTTTGTTTTTAAAACAATACATAAAAATTTTAAAAAAAATTAAGAATTAAAAAAATAAAAATAAAAAGATGGACCTCCACTGTCTATCTCTATAGATTTTTATTTTTTTAATTATTTATTTATTTTTAAATTTTTTAATATTTTATATTTGATCTCTACCGTCCATTATATGATAGACGGTAGAGATTCATTGACATTATAAATTATAAATATTTTATATATATATATATTTACCTTTATAGTCTTGGTACCCTAAAGTTTTTAACATAATTGTTAACGGTTAAATGTATTTTGGTAATTAAAACTGACAGTATGGGATAAATTGATTATAAAATAAAATTACGAAGATATTTTGTCCATAAATAAAATTATGAGAGATTTTAACTGATACACTAAATTAGAACGAAATTTTAATAGAATCTCTAATAAGAAAATTAACGAAAAAAATTATTTTAATAATTAAAAATAACAATTGAGGGAAGAAATTTTGATTAATATATTAAATTATTAAAAAAATTTTAATAAAATTCCAAAAAATCTTTTAATGCTGATATAGACATTCTATCCACCATAATAATTGCAGTTTTGGCCTTTTGGGTAAATTTTCTCGATGTTATTCGGTTCCATAATTTTGATACAAGTGTCTAAAATTTATAAAAATATTTGAAGAAATAATCATCATTTACTCTCTTTTTTTCTTTAAAAGAAATATATATATCAATATTGACTTTTTTAAATATTAAATGGACAGCATCATGCACAAATATCATAAAAAGTCAGTTTGAATCTCAGTAATATTAATGTTCAAACATCAAATCTCTCTCCACGAGTAAACTAATAATAATAATAATAAAAAATCAAATCATGCACCATTTCTAAGAAACTTTGCCAATTCAACCAAACAATGATTCATCTGTAAAACACATGCTGGTGGACCTGGTGGTGCTACTGCTAGATACTTGGGAGTTGGGACCCTATAAATTGGTTCACTTTTTCTTAATATCTCCAATCTTTCATATGATAATTTGCTCTGAAGTCTTAGAAATACCTATGGCTTTTTCTTCCAGAGCATCTCTTCCCTCTCATTTTTCAGTTATTCCAGAAAAAATTTCTCAAATTGCCAAGCCAAACCTCTTTCAACTATCTTCTTCTCCACCTACTAGTCAAGAATTGAGCATTATTCATCATAATAACTTGGTTTCTAAACCCTTGAAACACCTGACATTTCCAAGTGGACAACCTATCTTCACTGTAAGTTGATTTCTTTGCTGTTTTTTACTTTTTAATGCCAAGAATTTTGTGACAACATATTTCTTCAAAGGAGGGAAAAATCTTGAACGTGCATGTTTCTTATTTCTACAGGATTGATATACATACATCCAATATACCACTTTTTGTTTTTTTTTAACTTACAGTTGATTCTCTTCTTTCTAATATATAGGAATGTGATATCCACCATGAACATGCACAAAATGTGAAGGTATTCAAGCGTATACTTAGTGAAGTAGGAGAAGATCCATCTCAAGGATTGGCCATGATAGATGCTGTTCAACGTCTAGGCATCGACTATCATTTCCAAGATGAGATTGAACAAATTCTACCAAGGCAATACATGATAGCAGCCAACACTTATGGTGATTATGATCATCATGATCATGATCTTCAAGAAGTTGCCCTTCGTTTTCGGCTGTTGAGACAAGAAGGCTATGACGTACCAGCAGGTGTATATCTTTTGTCCAAAAATCTTAGTTAGAGTTACGTTGGTTAATTTAATTTACGAGACGATAATTTATTCTCTAATGGGTTGTGAAAACTTTGAAACAGATGTATTTAACAACTTCAGGAACAAGGAAGGGAAGTTTAAGTCGAATGTAAGTAAAGACATCAAGGGATTGATGGGTTTATTTGAAGCTTCACAGCTAAGTATAAGTGGAGAAGATGTGCTCAACGAAGCTGAAGAAATTACTGCCAAGTTCCTCAATGAGTGGTTGATGCATCTTGATAATTATCAAGCTACAGTTGTTGGGAATACATTGAGATATCCCCATCACAAAAGCTTGCCACGGTTTGTGGCCAAAAACTTGTTCCTGAGTAATTACCAAGGTGAAAATGGATGGATACATGTTTTACAAGAGCCAGCGAAGATAGATTTCAATGTGGTCCAGTCCTTACACCAAAAAGAAATTGTACAAGTATCCAAGTAAGTTTTGATTATATATAAAGCAGGACTAGTTATATATAATGTTAACAAAATTGTCAGATTTTCTGATCACTCTAACATGATTTTGTCTTGTGTGTGTATATTAGATGGTGGAAAGGTCTTGGTTTAGCTGAGAAGTTGGAATTTGCTAGGGACCAACCAGTAAAATGGTACGTTTGGTCCATGGCGTGCCTCACAGATCCAAGTTTGTCAGATCAAAGAATTGAACTCACAAAACCCATATCACTCATCTACATTATCGATGACATTTTCGATGTTTATGGGACACTCGATGAACTCACTCTCTTTACCGAAACTATTACTAGGTATAAATACATGCATGCATGCATCAACAAGTGTATATATATATATATATATGAAACCTAGCTAGATTTTGATATTCCTTTCTCAAACCTCCCAAATTGAAGTAATTAACATTCAATGCTCGTAGATGGGATCATGCTGCTAGTGAGCAAATGCCAGAATACCTGAGGATATGTTTCGAAGCTCTTAATGATATCACTAATGAAATAAGCTACAAAGTGTTCAAGGAGCATGGATATAACCCTGTACACTCCCTACGAAAAGCGGTACATTACATATAACATATATCAACTATAGTAGAAAATAACTATCCAGTAATAATTGATTATATTATATATATGATAATTAAATTTTCATTAACTAATTTTAATTAAACATTTTCAGTTTCAAGAAGCATGATGCTTTTGTTTTGTTTGCTGCAGTGGGCAAGTTTGTGCAATGCATTTTTAGTTGAAGCAAAATGGTTTGCTTCTGGGCAATTGCCAAAGGCAGAAGAGTACTTGGAAAATGGGATTGTTAGTTCAGGGGTACACGTGGTATTGATCCACACATTCTTTCTACTTGGTCAGAATATAACAAGCAAAAATGTGGAGCTTATTGACAACAACCCAGGCTTAATATCTTCCACTGCAGCAATTCTTCGGCTCTGGGATGACTTAGGCAGTGCCAAGGTAACATTCAAGTCGTATAGGTATCTCTTATTTTTATTTTTTTAGTACAAATAGTTTAGGTCGAGTTTCTATTTGAGTAATGAATTTTTACTTTAAAAAAAAAAAAAAATTTGGTGGTCCCATGCCACTTGATAACGAGACTCCAATAATGGATATATATTGAATCATGTCTATTACTCCAATAAGAGAAAAAAAGAACTAAATTGACTTTTAATGAATTTTAGTGTTCATTAAAAGGGTTAGGAAATAAGTTATATACACCCATCTAAGTTTTTGCTAAAACAAAAAAACCCTACTATTCAAAGAATAAACATATATTTTTTTTTTTCTAAAAATTCCATCCAGTAATTATTCCACGTGTTATATAAATATAGGCATGTTCGTAATCAAATTGTTTAGGCATTGTAATACAATTACGTAATTCAATTCCGATTACTCTTCTTTTTCTTTTCATTAAACTCAATTTCCTTTCTTTTTCATTCTCCGTCAGTAATTACGTGGGTTCTAAATTCATTACAGGATGAGAATCAGGAAGGCAAGGATGGATCGTACATATACTACTACATGAAGGAACACCAAGACTCCACAGCTGAAGATGCAAGAAAGCATGCTATCGATAAGATTTCGGATGCCTGGAAGCAACTTAACAAGGAATGCCTCTCCCCAAATCCATTTTCGACATCTTTCACTAGGGCTTCTCTCAATCTTGCAAGAATGGTGCCTTTGATGTATACTTATGATGGCAACCAACGTCTTCCCATCCTTGACCAGTATATTAAGTCCCTTCTCCATGAAAATTCAGCTCTTCCAGGAGTATATTAAGTTATAAATTAGTGATCAAGAAAAATAGGATTGCTAGTATATATATATATATATACACCCATATCTGAGGAAAAGTATGTCTTGAATTCCAGTTACTGTGAAACTTAATAAAATGTGATTAAACTGTTATTATTATGGTCATTATATATGGGTGTACGTAAGACTAAATGAATGACTGTTTAATTTCTATAAATAAAATATTAGAACATATTTATTAATGTTTAAAAAATGTATTTCTGTTTTTTATTTTTGAAAAATAATTAAAACTTCGACTATATTTTTATAAGAAAACGAGAAAAAAATAAAGGTTGTTTTAACTTTTATAATTAATTGTGATATCATATATTAAAATAAGATATAAAAAGTGAAATGTATAATATATTTTTATTTTTTTTCTATTATGTAATAATTTTTTTTGTCTCAGAATATGTTCACCGTATGTTTTTCAACTCCAAAAACAAAAAACTCGTTTTGGAATTGCTGCCTAATTGACTATAGCAGAACTAGTTTTGACTTCACTGAAAATGTGAAACACAATTCAAATAAGCCAAATTATTTTGTAGAGCCTTGTTTGAGTACATATATTACTACGATTTCGCTTTTTCCCTAAAATTACTTTAGCAACCAAAACAATTAAGGGATTATCGAAAAATATATTTTGAATTACCAAACTAGT
Source organism: Xanthoceras sorbifolium (assembly GCA_003430845.1). Taxonomy (NCBI): domain Eukaryota; kingdom Viridiplantae; phylum Streptophyta; class Magnoliopsida; order Sapindales; family Sapindaceae; genus Xanthoceras; species Xanthoceras sorbifolium. The sequence continues at coordinate 8,608,141 of CM010618.1, forward strand.
ATGAACAAAAATCTCCATAATTTTTTCCCACTGTGTCTTTTGATTGGAGATAGCTTAAATTTGGTACTAGTTTACTTTGAGTTGATTTGCAATTAATTTTCTTTGGGTTGGATTAGGGTTCTTTTCACATTTAATATTTCCAATTTTTTATATTAATCGTATCATAATTTATTGGGGTGTTATTAAGTTTCAAAAGATTATTCCTATAAAAATTCTATATTTTCATCTATCTCATGAGGACCCCAAATTTAATTATAATATTTTTAAAAGTTCTATGCAAAACTATTATGTAAAATCGTATTCTATATTGAAATATATACACCGTAAATTTCCTTGTAAATATCCTATTTTTATAAGAATGATATTTCACATTCTTAATTCTTCTCTCTAGGGTTTCTCTGAAAACCAAGTGTAGAAGTAGTCGTTGGATCTTCGGATCTAGTTTTCACTCCGTGTGGGTGTAGGTTTCACTCCTTGTGGGTGTAGTGGGTTAGGTGTGGTTTTGGTGGTTTGTTTGATTGGCAGTTTGGTGGGTTGCGACTGTCTTGGTGATTTGTGTTAGTGGCGTTAGCTTTGCAATGATTTTGGTGATCGGTATAGTGTTACTTTGGCTTTTAATTCTGTGGAATTTTCGTACGGCGGTCTGTTGCCTGGTTACGTGGTGGTTTTTTTTTTTTGGTTGGAGTTCATGGCTGACAAAGATCTTGCTGAGTTGTGTCACTCGTTGTCCCTTGAAGATGGAGATGAACCAATAACTACACTTGACAGTCATCTGAAAGAGGCGGGATCCAAACAATTAGGGTTCTGCCTTGCTGGAAAACTTATTTTGAATAAGATGGTGAATTGGGAGGCTTTTCGAGCTATCATCCCGAAGATATGGCGGATACGCCAAGGAGTCAAAGTGGAGGTTATTCGGGCAAACACTTTCGTTTTTCAATTCAAAAATATCATGGACTGTAATAGGGTTCTAAAGGGAGGACTATGGAGCTTTGATAATGCTTTGTTGGTTCTGGAAGTTCCTACAGGTTCTGGTTCTGTGGCTCAGATGTGTTTCTCAACAGCAGAGTTCTGGGTGCAACTTCATAACGTCCCATTACTCTGCATGACTAAAGAAATATGACACTTCCTTGGCAAACAAATTGGAGAGGTACTGGAAGTAGATTCGGGAACTTCGGGAGGCTACTTAGGCAAATATTTACGTACACGAGTGCGAATTGATATTTGTAAACCTCTTAAAAGATTTCTTAGGGTGGACACTCTAGGTAATGGGGTCGAGACGATTATGCCATTGAAGTATGAGAGACTCCCTGAGTATTGATTCCGGTATGGTCTTCTTGGACATCATTTACGTGACTGTATGGCTCAAGTGGCTGTACCTTCGACGGCTGGAGAGGAGAAACTCTATTTTGGGGAGTGGTTGAGGGCTGGCAGCCCCCCTTGCTCATCGAGTAAAATTTATACGTCAGCTGAGGCTATTCAGTTGACGAAGAAGACGTCTTCTAGTGGCAATAATAGTGCTAAAATTAATCCACCCTCGGGTGCAACTCAAACTTCGACTAAGCAGGGGGAGGGAGCAGTGGCTGTAAAGGTGAGTCAGGCTGATGTGCGAGAGGCTATCCATACCCCTGTGCAGCAACTGGTGCAACAGCTGGGTACGGCCAACGAGACTCTGGAGGGAATGCCATGCATGTCTCATGTTGACACACTGCCCTCATGCAATCCCTTGGTTTCTCAACTGCATGTGTTCTGATCTACGGACTTACTCCAAGGTACTACATCACAGCCTTTTGTATCTAATAATGTATTAGCAGGTGTTGAATTAAATGGTGCTCCTCTAGTGTTTAAGGGGTCTGGAGTATCTAATAATTTTTTTCCACTGTCTTTTGATTGGAGATAGCTTAAATTTGGTACTAGTTTACTTTGAGTTGGTTTGCAATTAATTTTTCTTTGGGTTGGATTAGGGTTCTTTTCATATTTAATATTTGGGTGAATTGCACTCAAGTACCCTGACTTTTATCATAATTGCACGTTTAATGTCAGTTTTATCATAATTGCACTTGAATACCCTACTTTCCGTTGACCACCGTTAAAGTGACGGTTGACAAAACAGATTAGGGGCAAATTGGTCTTTTACGATTAAATTTATTTTTAAAAAAATTTAAAAAATCATACAACCAATAAGAATATGCCACGTTATATTTTAATTAATTTTAAAAAAGTAACCATATTTTTAAATAAAATAATATATTAAAAATATTTAAAAAAAAAAAAAAAAAAAAAAAACAGATGGAAGAGATCTGAAAATTTCTAGATCTCTTCCACCACATCACAAAAAAAAAAATTAAAAAATTCTGATACATCTCCTCCACCACATCACCGCTCTTCGTCTCCCCCGCCGCTGGTTCATCACCCCCACCACTGATCCGTCGCCCCACGAACCCAAATCCGTTGCCACTGATTTGTTGCCTCCGCAGTTGGTTCCTGGGTTCGAAAACGAACCCAGCCTGGGTTCGTGTTCGAACCCAGATTTTTGGGTTCATGTTCGAACCCAGAAAGTTGAGTTTTCAATTTTTTTTTTCCTTTGTAACTCTTAAGGAATTCAGATCTGGAAAACTTTTTTCATCTCCAGATCTGCGTATTTCTCCATCTGGGATTGACTTTTTGTTTTTGTTTTTGGTTTTTTTTTTTTTTGAACTGTGAAGGAATCCAGATCTGAAAATTTCTTCAATTTCCATATTTGTGATTTTTTTAATTTTTTTCAAAAAAAAAATTTAATTATTATTTAATTATTATATTTTTTTAATAATTATTTTTTTTAATTTTATGATGTCAGAACACATTTATACATGTGCAGGAGCAGTCTTGTCATTTTACCCAGATCCGTTTGGTCAACCGTCACTTTAACGGTGGTCAACGGAAAGTAGGATATTCGAGTGCAATTATGATAAAACTGACATTAAATGTGCAATTATGATAAAAGTCAGGGTACTTGAGTACAATTCACCCTTAATATTTCCAATTTTTTATATTACTCGTATCCATAATTTGTTGGGGTTGTTATTAATTTTAAGTGTTATTAATTTTAAGTTTCAAAAGATTGTACCTATAAAAATGCTATTTTTTCATCATTCTCATGATGACCCCAAATTTAATTCATAAATTGAATATAATATTTTTAAAAGTTCTATGCAAAACTATTGTGTAAAATCAAATTCTATGTGGAAATATGTACACCGTAAATTTCTCTGTAAATATCTATTTAATATAATTTATAAAAATATTTATTTTTTGATTATCAGAATGACATTAAATTTGATTCACAGAGTATTTTTAGTAGTTTTATATAAAAACTTTGTGTAAAATGACATTATCCATTGAAAAATGTGACACGTAATTTATGCCCCAGTTATAATATATAGAAGTAATAATTTTTTCATTTAACTCAGAATAGTCTCAAATTTAATTCGTAAATAGGATAGGGTATTTATGATAGTTCTATACAAAAATATTAAAAATAATAAGCTAGCAAACTATCAAAATATATATGTGGGATTGTTATAAAAGTATATGTGTCACCAACTTTAGAAGAACGAAAGCAACTTGAACAATTGATCACTATCATGATGTCCTTCAATTCATAAATATAATAGCACACATACTTCTAGTGTGCAAAAATATTAAGTAAAATCGAATTCTTTATTGAAATATGTGTCTCGTAATTTTCTCCTATATCCGCTTATTATCCCCTATAAATATACTTATTTTTTGACTATCTGAAAATTGTCTCAAATTTGATTCATAGATAGAATACAATAATTCTAGCAATTATATCCATAAATATTGTGTACAATCGCATTCTGCATTAAAATATGCACATCGTATTTTTTTTCCCCAAATATCCCTTTATAAAAATGGTAATGTTTCGACTGTTTCGAAATAGTTCTAAATTTGATTCATCGATAGAAATGGCAGAAATTATTTTGGTCCCTAACTTTTAAAAAATTCATCAGTTCATTCTGTTAATCAACAATTAACTTTTTAAGAGTGTTTCTACCTGTAAAATGACAAACCTCAAATAGGTTCACTGTAATTTCTCCTTCAAAATATAGAGTTCTTGATCTATCCCTAGTCCCTACTCGCTGACAATACAAATGTGAAACTTAACTTCTTTTTTTTTTTTTTTTTGAAATCTGATATATTTACGGGTCAGAGGACTACCGGGACCAACTGAGATTAAATCATATAAGTACGGTCCGGATAACTACTCCCAGCAATCGGAGATAATAACTACCGGGACCAGCTACTCCCAACAATAGAAAGGGTTTAGTCCCAACACGGGGGAGAGATCTACCCACACAATTGCGTTTTTATAAGTAATGGTGGAAAAATATAGGGTGAATTTCACTAAGATACCCTGAGTTTACTCATAATTGCACATATAATGTTAATTTTACTTTTATTACATTTAAGTACCCTTGACCATGTTGACCGTTGTTAATTTATCAATGTACTTAACAGTTTAAGGGTAATTTGGTTATTTTATACCTAAAATTTAAAAAAATTAGCCTAACCAATAAAAATTGGCCACATCATTTTTTAAATTAATTTTAAAAAATAAAAATTAAAAAAAATTAAAATGGTTGAAATCTGGAAAAGTTCCAAATCTCTTCCTTTAATTGAAAAAAAAAAAAACTAATTGCTTCTCCAGATTCAATGTGTTTCTCTTTCGTCTTACACTTCTTGTTCTTATATCTCTCTCTCTCAGATCTTCACAACTTCTTGTTTTTCATCTCCATCACAGCCACAATATATATATATATATATATATATAAATATATATTTTTAAAAAAAAGCTTTATCAGATGGAGCAGATTTGCTCCATCTGATGGAGCATTGACTCCATCTGATGGAGCATTGACTCCATCGCAGAGAGTTGCGATGGAGTTGAAGGCGAATCTTTGTCTCCATCGCACGTCTCTACGACGGAGTTCGTCTTCGTCTCTGCGAACTCTTCGTCTCCATCGCAGAGACGAAGACGAACTCTTTGTCTGCGATTGAGACGGAGATATTTGAAAAGACGAAGACGGAGATTTATAGAGAGACAAAGACGCTGATGACAGTAGCTGCAATTTTTGTTTTTATTTTTTGGATTTCCTCGAAGTTCTCTGGAAATCTTCATTTTTTTTTTTCAATTGGTAAGTGTTGAAATTTACATGGAATTCATTGTTGAAGAGTGATTATTTGGTGTGGATTTTGATTTTGTAAAAGAATAAAATTGTTGGGATTTTTGGTTGAAGTTGAAGATGTTGAATTGGGATTTTTCTATTGAAGTTGAAGATGTTGAATTATGTTGAGGATTTTGATTTTGTAAGAGAAGAAAAAAATTGTGGAGATTTGTATGTTGAATGTTGAAGGTTGAAGATGATTTTTTTTTTAAAAAAATTTGTTATAATTATTAAATTTTTTTGTTGTGGATTTTGATTTTGTAAGAGAATGAAATTATTGGGATTTTTTGTTGAAGTTAAAGATGTTGAATTATGTTGAGGATTTTGATTTTGTAAGAGAAGAAAAAAATTGTGGAGATTTATATGTTGAAGGTTGAAGATGAACCCTCTTTTTTTTTTTTTTAAATTTTGTTATAATTATGAAATTTCTTATAATAACTAAAAAAATTAAAATTTGAATAGTGTAAGGATAAAGTGGTCTTTTACCCTTTTTCCGTTAAAACCACTATTAAGTTAACTTGGTCAACGCGGTTAAAGGTATTTCAGTGTAATAAAAGTAAAATTAACATTATACGTGCAATTATAAGTAAATTTAAGGTATCTCAGTATAATTTATTTAAAAATATATTTATATATATACACAAAAATTTAAAGTTTAGTAGTTTAGAGGATTTTAAGGTCTCCAACCACAAAGACAGATTACCTTAAATGTGAAACAACTTTTGAAATGCAGAAACACGCTGTCTGTCTAGAGATGATTCCTTTTTTTCTTCATATCTTCCAAAAATATATACTATTCTTTCAAGACATATAATACATATTTTCAATAATACATGGCTTTGATTTTCCAGATAGATATGACCACCATCTTTTCTCATGAAATTGACCACCCCCACTATAACTGGTTACACGTGAAACATGGAGATTTTTGCATTTGAGAATCGGAATACCACACGTTTTTCTTTTCCAAAAAAAAAGAATAATTTAAGTAAAAAAATTGACCATTTAATGGGATTATATACGCTAACACGCATGTTTGTCACCCAACTTTAGAAGAACGAAAGCAACTTGAACAGTATCATGATGTCCTTGAATACATGTGTACCTTATTTAAATTCGAAAGTCAAGACATGGGTATAGAGTAACCAGTAACTGAAGGAGAGAGGAGATGATAGGGGCCGTGAATGAATTATTGTATGGACTAAAATAGTCCATAACTATTTGAGGCTTTAATACAAAATTAAATAATAATTTTCTTATAATTTAAATGAATTCACATTTATTCTAAGTTTTTAATCCAATTACATTGATCCTTATGGTTTAATTTATTCACAATAATGTTGAAGATTAAGATTAAGCATGTTGAGCCTTAGATTAATAATAATGAACACCTATCACAAAACCCTTCAAAACTCAAAAGAACTCAAAAATAGTTGATTCCAAAATCTTTCATATAATTAGGATCCTAGGTGCCAAAAATTAAGTAAATTTGACTGCAGTATAAATATCTGCCGACACACTAATTCGAAAATTGATCAAACGCGGTAAAATTGAAAATGGAAAAAAAAAAAATCAGTAGCTTGATGAGATATGCATTTGATACATGTTCTATCGAACAACTTCATTTTCGTTTTATATACCATTCTTTTACATTTTGATGAGATATGCACTTGATACACGTTCTATTGAACAACTTCAAATACAAACCGTTCACATAGTTTGGTGTGAAAAAGAAAACTTGATTTTAATAAAACATTTTGCACGTATTAGTGTCTGCGGAGCTAGAGTCAATGAAACTTATCCTAAAAGGCTTAATACTCTATGTCAAAAACAGACAAAAGGGCGAATTATAATAGAGACCCTGACGTTTGACTATATTAAAATAAAATCGTAAATTTAGCTTTAATTATATATTAATACTCTCTTTTAGTTCACTTAGTTAAAAATAAAAGTTTGACCAAAATTTTTACCTAAAATGATAAAAATACCCATAATTAAAATAAATAATATTAATTATTAAAATTAAAAATTAAAAAATTTTAAATTTTTTAAAATGGATGAATATATTTAAATTATTTTTTTAATTTTAATAATAATTATTTTTTTTACTTTTTAATCAGGGGTATTTTTATAGGTAAAAAATTTGGTCAAACTTTTATTTTTGACCAAGTCAACTAAAGTAGGGTACTAATGTGTAATTAAGGTTAAATTCACGATTTCATTGCAATATAATCAATGTCAGGGTACTCCATTATAATTCGTCCAAAAAAAAAAAGGCTTAATATTCAACATTTGTTGTTAATTAAGTAAATGTATAATCTTATCGTTGAGTGAGGTATGTCATATTTAACTGCACAAGAGTAAATTGGTCATTTTATTTGTGAAATAAACTAAAACAATAAAAAAAAAATGAAAACAAATTATTTAAAAATAGAAAACAAAAATTAAGCAAAATTGATCACCATTAACAGTGGAGGAATGATCTTCTCCCAACCGTGGGAGGAGATTATAGATCTAAAGGAGATTGTCAGTACATACGTGCAGAGGAGATCTACAATTTCCTCCCATGTGTAGAGGAGATCGCAGACCTTCGCTGTACATGAGAGGAGATCGACATCTCCTTCATGATCGAAATGATATTTGATCTCCTTTGGCCAAGGTGAAGGAAATTGCAATCTCTTACATGCACGCAAGTGCGAGAAGATCAATCTCTTACCAAGTATAGAGGAGATCATCAATCTCCCTCGTGGTTGGGAGGAGACCTCCAACCGGTAAGGATCTTGCAAGTTTTCTCAAGAATCTCGTAAAAATGAAGCCACCTCTACTGGCTTGTTCTTATTAATATTTGTTAATTTTATTTTAGAGCTAATAACACCCACCTCCCTTGAGGTTTTGCCAATTATAAGCGGAGTTAACTTTATCGTTAATGGACATAGACCTCTCATGTTGTTAGTTGACTTCCGTTAGAGTTAACAAATAAGGTTAGATCTTCACTGTCCACCTCACCTAAGATGGACGGTAGAGGTTTTTCTTTTTTAAAAAAATTATAAAAAATTGAACTTTAGATCTCCATCGCCCATCCTTGAATGGACGGTGGGGATCTAAAATTTATTTTTCTAATTTTTTATTTTTAAAAATAATTGAGTTTGAAATGTGAAGATTGGATCTGCACTAAGATAAAAAAAATTTAAAATTTGTTGGAGATATGCGCGACGAACCCAGAAGGATTCGTCAACGAAGACGAACCCAAATGGATTCGTCAACGAGGGTTCATCTTCGAACGCAAACCTAGTTACGAGGGCTCGTAATTTGAGTTCGTCTTCAAAGGCAAACCCTATATCTGGGTTCGCTTTCAAAGGCGAACCCAGCGGCTGGAGATCTAACCATGGCTGGATCTCCAGCACCCTTTTTAGTGTTCTTCACCAAAAGATTCTTCTTCGAATTTTTTTTTTTTTTGTGGTTTTTAATGGAGATCCAATCTGGAGATCCAATCAGTTTTTATGGACGGTAGAGATCCAATCTGAAATTTTTTCTTATAATTGTTATTTAAAAAAAAAATTAAAATAGATCATAACCGTTCATCATGTCAAAGATGGAATGTTGAAATTTTTTTAAAATTTTTTATTTAATAAAGTAAATTTAAAAAAGGAGAAAAGATAAAAATATCTCTGTGTTGTTAAGTTTGATTAAAGTAAATTAATGAAAGGGGAGGTCTTTGTCCATTAACGGTAAAGTTAATTCCGCTTGTAGTTGATAAAAGTTTAAGGGATGTGGGTGTTATTAACTCTTTATTTTATTTCTTAAAAATATTAGTTTTTTTATTAATTTAAAATCTAGACCATTCATTTTTAATTTCTCTTTCTTCTTGATGTTTTTTTTATTAGGAATAATTGTAATTTTTTACCTAAAAATTTTAGTCAATTATTAAATCTAATGATTATTGACTGACGTGAGTGTATTTTAGTATAATTAACCATAAATGTTGAATATTAACCCGCTGGGCCATACTATAGTGCTAGTTTGTGCATTTTCCATAATAACAAGTGGTCAACCTTGTCATGGAATTAATTAAAGAATTAATTGCACTCACTTTTTTTAAATTTAATGATGCTCGTAAAATTTTAAATAAATATTTAAAATTAGTATAAATACCTTATATTTTTAAATTAATTTATTAATTAAAAGGTAATTTGTTCTTTTAATTAATAAATTGCACTTGTCACTTTTCCTGGGGTTCAGAAGTTGTGGATGCAATTCGTACAGAAGAACATCAACTCGTGCATCACATGGTGCCGTGCTGGAAATTAATACTATAAATATGGCGGTTTTTTCTTCATATCTCCAATCAAATTATATGATTATATCTTCTCATCTCTCAAGATATTTGGCCAACATACATGTTCCATGGCTTTCTCTTCCACAGTTTCTGAATCCTCCCATCCACTTATTTCAGAGAAACTATTTCCAACAATTAGCAAGTCAACCCCCACGGTAGTTAATTCTTTGCCTACTAGCCAAAATGAAAGCAGTACCCATGATAATGGGAAACTCTTGAAACACATCACTTATCCAAGTGAACACCCCAGTTTCCCTGTAAGTTTTTCAACAGCAATTTTTAATTAATCTAAAGAAGTGAAAAACATAAATTTTGTACAAAATCCTATGTCTTAAGACACGATTTTTAAGATGACCCTTATTTTAATGCTAGATATTGTGTATTGCCAACTGAGTTTACTTTGTCACAGGATGTTGATGTTTACGTTAAGTATGCACAGAAACTGAAGGTATTCAAGCAAATACTTATTGGAGTAGGAGAAGATCCATTTGAAGGATTGGCCATGATAGATGCTGTTCAACGTCTAGGCATCGACTACCATTTCCAAGCCGAGATTGAAGAAATTCTTCAAAGGCACTACATGATAATTACTAATGGTTATCATTCTCATGATCTTCAAGAGGTTGCCCTTCGCTTTCGACTGCTGAGACAACAAGGCTATAATGTACCAGCAGGTATATTTTCTTGGCCCGTTGAAGTAATTGCTTTTAGTTTTATATTCTAATGGGTGTGTACTGTATGTGTAGCAGATGTGTTTAACGACTTCATTAGAAGCAAGGAAGGGAAGTCTCACCGGAATGTAAGCGAAGATATCAAGGGATTGATGGAGTTATATGAAGCTTCACAGCTAAGTGGAGAAGGAGAAACTGTGATTGATGAAGGTGGGAATTTCAGTGCCAATCTCCTCAATGAATGGATGAAAAATCAGCTTGATGATCATTATCAAGCTAAAGTTGTTGGGAATACATTGGTGTATCCACATCACAAAAGCTTGCCGAGGTTCATGGCCAAAACAATGTTCCAGAGCAATTACCAAGGTGAAAATGGGTGGATACATGTTTTACAAGAACTAGCAGTAATGGATTTCAACATGGTCCAGTCCTTACACCAAAGGAAATTGTCCAAGTATCCAAGTAAGATTTTGATCATGATATATACATATATAGGATATGATTTTCTCATTTTAATTAAAAATATGTGTTTGTCATTTATGTTAGATGGTGGAACGATCTCGGTTTAGCTAAGAAGTTGGAGTTTGCAAGAGATCAACCAATTAAATGGTACATTTGGTCCATGGCCAGCCTCACAGATCCAAACTTGTCAGAGCAAAGAGTAGAGCTCACAAAACCTATATCACTCATCTACATTATGATGACATTTTTGATGTTAATGGGACACTCGATGAACTCACTCTCTTTACAGAAACTATTACTATGTATGCATTGGTTTTTCTCTTTCTTGTTTTTATTTATTTTTTGTATACTCGAATCTCCCAAATTGATGTGGAATTCAATTCTCTAGATGGGATCTTTCGGCTGGTGATCAACTACCGGAGTATTTGAGGATATGTTTCAAGGCTCTTAATGATATAACTGATGAAATCAGCTATAAAGTGTACAACCAACATGGATATAACCCCGTACACTCCCTGCGAAAGGCGGTATATATCAACCCTAATACCAAACCACTAAAATTTTCTGCTCTGATACATTTCAATAATGAACTTGCGAAAAAGATTTGAATTAAGTTATATCAATTTAAATATGTGATTTGAACATGTATATATCTATTTCCTTTTAATTGATGATATATCTTTAATTTTTAAATTAATATATACAGTTTGACTAATATATTATAAATTGTTTTCTTCAGTGGGCAATGTTGTGCAATGCATTTCTAGTTGAAGCAAAATGGTTTGATTCCGGGCACTTGCCAAGGGCTGAAGAGTACTTGGAAAATGGAATAGTGAGTTCAGGGGTACATGTGGGACTGGTGCACATTTTCTTCCTTGTAGGTCAAAATATAAACCAGGGAAAATGTGGAGCTTATTGAGAGCAACCCAGGCTTACTATCTTCCACAGCTACAATTCTGCGGCTCTGGGATGACTTGGGAAGTGCCAAGGTAATATGATTCACCCATATGCATGTCATAAATGTTGAGTCACGTTATATTTTGCTTCTGTACGTTATTCCTGTAAGAATTATTGTAGACACTGATTAGTAACATCTCATGAATTGACACCATCATAACACGATGTAGCCCATGATATTCACATATTTCACACGAGACCATTTACAGCTGGAAATACAAATTGTATGCATGGTAATAAATTAATGTATATGTTTTTTTCCTCTCTCTCTATATATATATATAATATATGTATATGCAGGATGAGAATCAGGAAGGTAAAGATGGATCATACATACAATACTACATGATGGAAAACCAAGACACAACAGAAGAAGCTGCAAGAAACATGCTATCGATAAGATTTCATATGCATGGAAGCGCCTCAACAAGGAATGCTTGTCACCAAACCCATTTTCAGCAACTTTCACGAGGGCTTGTCTTAATCTTGCAAGAATGGTTCCATTGATGTACGGTTATGATGACAAGCAACGCCTCCCAATCCTTGAGGACTATATCAAATCTCTTCTCTTTGAAAACAAACCTACTCGAGGAGTTTATTAATTTATATGAGTTCTTTGTTTAAAAATAAGAAAAAGACCGTTGTACGAATGAGCCAGTACGTATTTGGTCAAACATATGTATTAAAATATTGTCAATATACCAATATTTTGTTTGATTTTCTATCTTAATAGATGCTATGCTTTGGTCCTTATTGGTGGGGTCTTTCATTTTGAGTCCATGAATATGTACGCATGAGGGTCTCATGTTTTGATGAATGGACACAAACAGTTTCTCCCCTTAATTATCTACCTTTCCCATAACTTTTGAGTTCAATGAAATTATTTGTTATATTTTATGTACAACCTAATTAACTACATGTATAACTTTAAAATACAAAATTAACTCGACACTGTAATCAAGAGCGTCTCATTTTTTCAAGAGCGTGTGACTAAATTAATGGCTATATATACCATTATTAGTCGCCATCGCTCATTAGTTGTGACTAGATAATTATTTTGGTAGGTAAATAGTCATGTGTTTTTTAAGGAATTGATTCTGACCTCACACTACTTATCATCTCTTCCTTAAATTATAGTATATCTGATAGTTGATTTCTGTTCCACCACATTACCTAGAAGCCCTCGATTTCTAACAATTATTGAGAATTGACAAATTAAAAAGAAGGGCCCAATTACCAAAACTGACTGCAGAGGAAGCCCACCTGCTTCTATGCTACTGCCAGTCTGCCACCTTACACATATGTTAGAAATTTCATAGCCACCATAAGAGTCCGGACATGGTCCCGCCATAGAGTCAGACCTGACTAGTTGGATAGGGCCACTTAATGTGCACATGTTTTTTAAAATACAAATTTCTCATGGGCCCATGGGCCATACAAAATATGAATTATTGTTTTGGAATGACTTGAAAAAGAAAAAAACAAAAAAATTACTCTCATACAACGTTTATGATTATTGTACAAATTTCTTATTTTGACCAGCTCTGATTAACCGCAACTGAAAAAAAATATATATATATATAAATAAAAATATATTTTGCACATCAATATAATTAAAACAATTAAAATTTAAAATTTAGAAAACAATCCTAAATATTTTAATACCTATAAATTTAATCTAAAATAATTATAAAAAGAACTCTAAACTGTTTTAAATTTTCAACAAAAACTAAAAAAAAATGCAGACCTACGGAACTTCTCCCATCTCCTCCCACCTCCAATGGAGGTCTGCATTTTTTTTTTAAAAAAAAAAATCGACTTTCTCATTTTACAAATTTGAAACAAAGTTGGGTTTTTTAGAATTTTAGAAAATATTTGGAATGAAGTTTTTATTTTTTAAATCCCATGCCATGTCAGCCCTAAATTATAATTTAGAGTATTTTTAACTTTTTACAATTTTTACTTAGTTAACGTTGGTCAAATGGAGAATTGTGCAATAAATACAAACGTTGCCTGAAAGTGCAATTTCGCCTAAATTCAGAAGTATTGATACAATTAAAAAAAGGATATTATTAAAATTCTTATATAGTTTGGTGTAT